>JAQFVV010006408.1:566504-651076 GCA_028023455.1 Epiperipatus broadwayi | reverse complement strand
TCTCTCGCTAACACACTGCAGAATTCAAACCCCAGACTCGAAACTGAACATTCTAGGAGGGGTTGCCTTCTAGATATACTAAGTTCCAATCTAAAGCCCAAATTTCACAGTGCCATCTATGGACAATGCATCTGATGCCACTACTAGTATGACCTTTGACCGGTGCCTGGTGGTCAGGGAGAAACAAAAGACTTTATACTAAAAGAAGTTTGGGTGGCTAATTAACGTCTATGGATTTACAAAAGAAATGCAGAATATATATATATAGACTGAGACAGTGATAGGAATCAATAAAATAAGACATCAAATTTAGTTTTAAATAATTTCACACAATTTATTTATCTAAATATATATATATAATGCCACTGTCTGCTTATATGAGACAGGGACGCATATTAAATTATTTGGCATTATATGACAAAAAGACTTTAAAACAAAGAGATATATTCTATTCCTCAGGCTAATAGCATTACAATAATGTGCTTGACGAGATAGGAACATGTGCGAGGTGCTTTGAGTAATTATACAAGTTTAAGATAATATTTGAAATTAAATGTTCTAAAATATTTATTGATTTCGAGAATAGTACGAACTAAAGCTTACTAAGCAACAACGTGGGAATGGGATCAAAGCATTTATTTGAGAATAATAATAATAGATTTGTATTGGGAGGTCAGTATTGCTGATAATGAATTTATTAAAGTTGGAGGGTGTGACACGTTTAAGTCACAGATGCTTTGTAAAATAAATATAAAATAAAACAATATCAAATATCCGGAATGATTATGGAGGGCGTCTCGCCACTAACCCGTAGGAAAGTATTTTAATGAACAGCTGAAACTTAGTGACTGTGTGACGATTGCATTTAATTCCTAGGGGTGTCATTTGGGACACCCTCTGCCTGGAAACTTGCAATAAGTGAAAAGAACGGACTTTGCCGTGTAAAGAATCCTTGGAAAAATAAAACAAAGCGGTCTCAACAACCAATTTATTTACCAGCAATACAAGACTAGTGTGTATAAAAACATACTAAATGGGTTTTACTCGGATTAAGAGAAATGCCCAATCAAATTCCCTGAAATTCATTTACAAGGGTCTGCACATTCTCGACGTCAATGATGAACTTCATAATTAAAGTAGAACACGATAATTAAAATAGGAAAATGCATGCTTGCAGGTTTGAAAAGTAAGTATAGATTTATATACGCGATCATGCATTAAGGGACACATTTAACCATTGACTTTGCACATACTCTTAGATTAAAATCAATAACATGTAGATTTTAAACTATGTGATTATATTATATTAAAGAAAAGAATCGCCCTCAAATGAGTGATTTGCAAGATAATAAAATTGGAAAATTATAAATTTAAAACATGCCTTAATAGCAGCGTCTTACTTTCAATAATGGGAATAGTTCACTCGGTCAAAGACGGTTCTGACACATTATCATAATAAAATAAAAGAAAGCTTTATAAATAGAAAATATTAACCCAAGGATAGAGCAAAATGTTGAGTATATTTAAACACATTACAGAAATACATAATGAAGTTATATGAAATATAAGGAAAACAATTTTAAATAGCTATAGCATGTTAGTTAGGAATCACAAGAGTGCTTGGGTTAATTTAGGTTGACTCTGGAGATGCATTTCCAGGTAGATGTTCAGCAGGTTTTATAATTCAGCAGCAAAATATGGAATGTTCATATTTTTGGCAGCAGCAGTTCCAGGGTCCGTATGTGAGAACTTCCGATGGTATACGGCAGCATATGGCCATCTTTGAGAGAAATAGCCTTCTTGCACTTTACTCTGACATGTCAAGATTTACAAATTATGCATAGAACTCAGAATGATTTCTCTTAGCAACATTAGCATAAAACTTAAAACTAACTAACTGGAGAACAAAAGAAAAAACTCCTTTTTATAGTAGACGTTAACAATAGAACTGCCCTGGAGCATTACAAAATATATCGGACTTATCAGCTGTAATTAAATCATCCGAATGTCTAAAGGAATTCAACATTAATTAATTTCTTTTGTTACTTTCCCTGTCGACATTTGAATTACAAACTAGATTTCATTAAAAATAACTTTTATTAATTAAAGAAAACCTTAAGTGGACATCTGCTGTTTTTAGATAAACTTATAGAACATTAACTAATTAAACTATTGTTCCTGATTTATTTAAACAGAAATATTTGGAATAACTTTTATTAAATTAAGAAAATGATTTTGCTTTTTAAATTGCAATATTTGAATCTATTTACTAAACGAATATTTACTAAATGAATTTTATTTTAAATCAAAATATATTACAACAGTAATATATTTTTAAATAGATTCAAACAAAATAACTGTAACAATTTATAATTTTGATATGTTTTAAAATGAATATCATAGTGTGTGCACAATTACGACTTATATAACTTACTTTTTAATAAATGTAAATTATGTGAACAAATACATGATTCATAATATTTTATTTTATTTGGGAATAAGTTATATATATAATATGAGCATTGTGCTCGTGGTTTAAAATTAGGTGGGATTTTCGGTATATAAGCATATTGCAGACACACTACAATAGATTGGGGTTCAAACTAAGGTATGAGGGTAGGAAGTAGGTGAGAAAAGGTGAAACGAAGATCTGCAAAGCAGACCTTACTCTTTCACTTTCCCTTAGTGACAAAAGAAAAAATTGTTAAAAAAAAAAGATCTTACAACAGGTGTCCACCTATCAAGCCTGCATAAAAAAAAAATTACAAGATAACCCATAATGTACAGGATATAAATATAATGAAGAAACAAAACTGAATTATATACCCGGATCATATTAATAAATCTACCATCTAGCAAACATTTTGTCTATTATTTTCCCCTTTCAACAAATTTTATTTAATGTTTAATATTGGTTATATCCTATCTCCTTGCTCATTTATCCTGTGACGTGTCCATTTTTATTTTATTTTTTTTGTGGTTTTTTTTTTTTAAAAAAACTACTATAATCCTGGGTCTGGTGGGTGATATACAAGGGGTTTTAGACTCCTAGCATTATAAGTCCCTCTTATGGTCCCATTATCCTCCAGTAAATATGCATTTCGGCCGCTTACCTGTTTTATCACCTATGGCCCTTGATACAGTAGGAAAAACTTCTTGTATTTACACTGGTCCTGGCTACTGGGATTTGGAGTTCTGACCCATACATGATCCCCAACTTGAAATTGGTAGGACCTTGTTTCCTTTAATTGTTTTTTTTCTGCCTGGGCTTTCAGACGATGATGAACTGCTCGCCGGTCCTCTTCTCTGTCCACTTCTTGATCATCCCTGGGCAGGGGTATTTTAATTAAGGTTGCTCTGGCTTACCAAAATGAAGACGCATTGGTGTTAGCCCTGTAGCCTCATTAATGGTTCCATTAATATACTGGAAAATTTCTTCCGTTCGATTGACCCAGCCCCGGTGGTTATTGTGGATGTATGTCCGAAACAGCTGGTTAATTTCCTGCATGACCCTCTCAAAGGGGTTGGATTGGAAGTTTCTAATGGATGTCATCACATGCCTGAGACCTTGGCTCTTTATCCAGGTCTGCCATTCTCATTAAGTGAAAGCCGAGCCGTGATCTGGAGTATTGCTTCGGGCTTGCCAATAGTCACAAATTGCTTGCACTGTAATGCCCTAATTGCACTTTTTGAATCTGTCCTTATGACCGGGTAGGCCCATGCATACTTAGAAAATATGTCATAGGTGACAAAAAGGTACCGACATCTACGATAGGATGGTAGTGGTCCATAGTGGTCTACTGCTAATACCTTGTTGAGTCCCAATAGGATAATGGAGGCGAGGGTACCACTGAAGATCTTATTTGGGCGTTGCTTTTAGCGCATGTATTACATTTCCGGAGGGTATGTAATATATCACTATACATCTGAGGCCAATGAAACTGCTGCCTCAGGGCTTTTTCGGTTTTTCTGGGACCATAATGTCCCACCAGGCTGTGCATATAAGTGATTAGTGGGCTTCTTAAATCAGGTGGTATGAGAATTTTCCACAATCCATTCTCAGTTTGTTGCAGCAAAAGTCCATTTTGCAATTTGTATCTCCTTTTCCCTTTACCAGTGGTGCATCCTTGAGCAGGGTTTCCTTGCCTTTGGACTTCTCGCATTAAATCTCTGTACTGGGGCTGCTTTTCCTGCCAATACTGCAAATTCTTAAGTTTCTTTTAAATTTCCTGGTCCAACATGTTAGTCATGATTATTAATGGCTGGTCTGATATCATAGGGTAGCAAGGATTAACTTTCACAGGGTGATGAATCAATACATCAGCCACAATATTTTCAGGGCCTGGACAATAAATTATCTTGTAGTGGAATTTCTGCAGTGACAAGCTCCATCGTATAAGGTGATCATTGTTTAGATAACTTCATTCAGAAATTCCAAGCACCAGTGGTCCATAATTATAATTACTTCTGATCCCAGCAATATCTGCTTGAATTTGCTGCACACCCATACAATGGCTAAAAGTCTCTTGTTCAGTGACAGTATAATTTTTTTCTGCACCTCTTAATGTACGGCTACTGAAGTACAAGACCTGATGTTGGCCTGCTTGATTAACCTGGAACAGTACAACACCTAGACCTTTCTTGCTGCTGTCAGTCTGCAAATAGAATGGGCAAGTGAAATCAGGATAACATAACATCGCAGTCTGGAGGAAATTGTCCTTGATCTTCTTGAAATCTTGCTCATGCTGTTTATTCCATTCCCACCGACGGTGTTGCTTCAATAGTTCCAGCAATGTGGAGGTATCTTTTGCAAAGCCTGGATAGAACTTATGATAGTAATTGCAGAGGCCTAAAAAGGATCTAATCTGCTTTCTATTGGTAGGCCTCGGGAAGTTCTGGATTGCTTCTACCTTATCCGGATGGGTCCGAATTCCTTGTCCATTTACGATGTGTCCCAAAAAGACAATTTCTTTTAGAGCAAAGTGACTCTTTTCTAGATTCACAGTAATATTCTTTTGGGCACATTCAGAAAAGAACTGCTTCAGGTTCTCCAGGTGTTCCTGAGGGTTGTGCGATGCAATGACCACATCATCGATATAGCACACTAATTTTTTTTAGATCTTCAGATAGAACTTGGTCCAAGCACCTCATTAGTCCAGCTCCGCTGTTTATGAGCCCAAAAGGTACTCTCTTAAACAGATGTGTTTGCCCATTGTGACGGAAGGCCGTATATTTCCTGTCTTGGGGGTGTAATATCATCTGCCAATAGCTAGCAGTTAAGTCTAATGTGGAAAAAATATTCTTTGTAGATAATTTGAGAAAAACTTCCTGTACAGGTGGTGGAATATCCTGTTCCGGTATCGTGATATTATTGAGCATTCTGGCGTCTAAACACAGTCTTATAGATGCATTTTTCTTTTCCACAACCACTAATGGGTTATTATATGGCGATGATCTTTTCTCAATTACCCCCCATGTAATCATCTTTTGGATCTGAGTGCTCACTTCATCTTGATATTGGAAAGGAATGGAGTATGTCCGGGCCTGGAAGTGGGTTTCCTCCTTCACACGAATCCGATGGACATAACCTTTAATTTCTCCAGGGATTGGAGAGAAGATTTTCCAACTTGCCATTAATAGTTGATGCAATTGGGACTGATTCTCGATGGTTTCTAGTGATGATTCTTTGACCTTATCTTTGATGGTGCTTTCATCGATGCTGGCCTCCATACACTGAACTTGGATTCCAGGTAGGACATCTGCTTCATTAAAATTTATCTTCTCTTGCTGGACCATGAATGAATTCGTGGCATAGTCAAGGATACACTTATTTTGGGTCAGAAAATCGGATCCAATTATAACATCATGGACCAATCCTTTTATAACTAAGATAGTGTGCCCAATGGTTATTTTCCTGAAGATAATTTCTAACCATACTTGGTATGCTTCAGTCTTGGTTCTTTTTCCATCAGCCAGTTTCATCTGGATGGGACAGAATGGTAACCTAGGGTATACATCCGCTCCGTTCTTCCATTCGTAGCAACCATTCCTTTGAAATGCAGAAATCTGACTGCCAGTGTCACAGGTGAGGTCCTCTTCTCAGATAACCATTGACATGGGGTTCATATCCCCTAAGAGGCTTCCTTTTGTTGGAGAATGAGAGTAGTGGGGTTGTGCTAACACAGTTTTTTTGGGTCTCGTATTTCCTCCCATCATATTTTGTTCTGATTGACGATGGGGATTCCATGGGCCATAGTTGATCATCATCAAAAATTCTACCATGACTTCCACATCTTTGATCCTGCTGCTGACCATAAGCCATTGGATAGGTAATGGCATATTCAGTTGGATTGTACGGATGATGTAGGAATCTGAAAACTTGAACGCGGTAAATCGGTTTACCAGGTGAATGAAAAATTGCACGCAAGTCTCTTTGATTGCTTCATATTTCTCCTGGAAAATCGTATTTAGAATCATGCTCTGCCAATCCTCACTCCAATAATACTTCAATAATGTGTTACAGTAATTGGCAAAGTCGCTCGGTTTTTTAGTCAACATGCCCCACCAATCTTGTGCATAGCCATATAAGTAATGGTTAGTGATCACAGTCTGTTCCTGACAGTTCATCTTACACAGAGAAAAAAAATCCCGCAAGCTATCCAAGTGTGGGTGAGGATTTTCTCCTACTTCTCCTCGAAATATCTGAATGGTGATTATTTTATCAATCTGGGTTTGAATCCTAAGGTCTGAAATTAATGTACTGCAGGCTGCATCTCTTGTACTATTGTTGATTTGAGAAATTGGTTGATTGCTGTCAAAGGTCTGACAGCTCTGACTTTTAGTTTTGTCCTCTTTCCATTTTTCTAGGTAGCATTCTTCAATATTAAGTTCGAGAGCCCTTTGGTTTTTTTTTACTTTGACAATTTCGTCGAGAAACAGCCTGTTCAATGTTTTATACTCTTCCTCTTTTCTTTGGGCTTCCTCTTCATGCTCTCTTGCCCTCTCTTCGCTTCTCCTATACAATTCCTCCAGATATTTCCGATTGAAATCACCCTGGCTCGTTTGCTGGACAGGTCTCATACTTATTGGAGGAGATTCAAGAAATCCAGATGGGTCCAGTTCTTGTTCATCATGGTTGTTCTCCATATTATCAATGGCCTTGGATGATTATCGTGATCGATGATGATGTTTACTTTTTATTTTATTGCTAACTATTTAATATATCCTAAAAAAAATTTTTTTTTTTTAACTAATAGGTGTACTTTTAAAACAATGTATAGCACTGATAAGAAAATTTTTAAAATGGTTTTACGTTGAGCTTACTAAAACTAATATGGTTAAAAAATACTATTACTATTTTTCCTTGTTTGACTCTCTGCGATTACTATGGTTAATTACAATTTTATTGATGGCTAATAGGCTATCTCCCTCTTGGTTCTGTTGGCCTAATTGCTGCTTTTATGTTTATCACTAAAACCCCTGACTACTACCCTTTTATTACTGCAAAAATTTCTTGTTTAAATCTGCTGCCAACATATATATTTTTAACTGCCCGTATATATAAAAAAATCTCTTAATTCTATGTCAAAATATTTTTCTAACATATATATTTTTAAACTCAAGCAATTTTATTTATATATGTTAACCTTCGCTAGATCCGGGTATAATTATTTCATTCCCTCTTATTTAAAATTTGCAAACATATATATTCATTTACATAATTATTGATCCAATTCACGTCTCATTATTTGGTCTAAGAAAAATTTACACACGTTAAAAAACAAATTTCATACAAAAGAATTGAGCCTGGTGACAAAATTTATTTTAGAAGTAACTCCGTTTAGTGAAATTACCCTTGGGCACCATGTCACCAGTTAAAAATATCCATAGACTGTTAGCTTCCCAAAATTAATTTTAAATTATTCTATTTAACTACGGGCACTCGTCAAAACATTCCCATTTTTTTTTATTGATTACACCATTTGATTTATGATTATTTATAAATTCCATACGATAGCCTATTACATATCTAGGTCATTACCGTACAAAATTATTATTATGCTATCATGCGCATTGAGCTGATAAAACTTTATTTTGAAAGTAAAATACATTATTTGAAATATTCATAGATTGTCTCAATATTCACTTGGGACAATATTTAAGTAACTCATGCCATGCGTATATAGTGTGACTTAAATGAAACAACAAATACAGATAAATACAGATGGCTCGTATTGTACTATAGCAAGTTTGGACAAATTCTGATTATACAGTATAAATAATTGAATGCCCGAGTCAAACAAAATATATGAAATATACACGCAAATAAACGATATAGATAATATAGAGTTTGAAAAATATTATATATATTAAAAATATAAAGGATTTGAGTGATTAAATACGAATAAAATACTAAAATTAAGCTACAGGGATGTGGGTGTTTAAATAATTAAGATCTACAGGGATGTGGGTGTTTAAATATTCGAAGCTCCATGTTTGGGCAAGCCATGGACCCGGAAAAAAAAATTTACTATGTAACGGTCAGAATCGTCTATCTCGCTAACACACTGCAGAATTCAAACCCCAGACCCAAAACTGAACATTCTAGGAGGGGGTGCCTTCTAGATATACTAAGTTTGAATCTAAAGCCCAAATTTCACAGCGTCATCTACATGACAACGCATCTGATGCCACTACTAGTATGACCTTTGACCAGTGCCTGGTGGTCAGGGAGAAACAAAAGACTCTATACTAAAAGAAGTTTGTGTGGCTAATTAACGTCTATGGATTTACAAAAGAAATGCAGAAAATATATATATATAGACCGGGACAGTGACAGGAATCAATAAAATAAGACATCAAATTTAGTTTTAAATAATTTCACACAATTTATTTATATAAATATATATATATATATAACGCCACTGTCTGCTTATATGAGACAGGGATGCGTATTAAATAATTTGGCATTATATGACAAAAAGACTTTAAAACAAAGAGATATATTCTATTCCTCAGGCTAATAGCATTACGATAATGTGCTTGACGAGATAGGAACATGTGCGAGGTGCTTTGAGTAATTATACAAGTTTAAGATAATATTTGAAATTAGATGTTTTAAAATATTTATTGATTTCGAGAATAATACAGAATTATACAAGTTTAAGATAATATTTGAAATTAGATGTTCTAAAATATTTATTGATTTTGAGAATAGTACAGACTAAAGCTTACTAAGCAACAACGTGGGAATGGGATCAAAGCATTTATTTGAGAATAATAATAATGGATTTGTATTGGGAGGTTAGTATTGCTGATAATGAATTTAATAAAGTTGGAGGGTGTGACACGTTTAAGTCACGGATGCTTTGTAAAATCAATATAAAATAAAACAATATCGAATATCCGGAATGATTACGGAGGGCGTCTCACCACTAACCCGTAGGAAAGTATTTTGATGAACAGCCGAAACTTAGCGACTGTGTAATGTTTGTGTTTAATTCCCAGGGGTGTCATTTGGGACACCCTCTGCCTGGAAACTTGCAATAAGCAAAAAGAACGGACTTTGCCATGTAAAGAATCCTTGAAAAAATAAAACAAAGCGGTCTCAACAACCAATTCATTTACCAGCAATACGAGACTAGTGTATATAAAAACATACTAAATGGGTTTTACTCGGATTAAGAGAAATGCCCAATCAAATTTTCCAAAATTCATTTACAAGGGTCCGCACATTCTCGATGTCAATGATGAACTTCATAATTAAAGTAGAACATGGTAATTAAAATAGGAAAATGCATGCTTGCGGATTTGAAAAGTAAGTATAGATTTATATACGCTATCATGCATTAAGGGACACATTTAACCATTGACTTCGCACATAGTCTTATATTAGATTAAAATCAATAACATGTAGATTTTAAACTATGATAGTTTATATTATATTAAAGAAAAGAATCGCCCTCGAATGAGTGATTTGCAAGATAATACAATTGGAAAATTATAATTTTAAAACATGCCTTAATAGCGGCATCTTACTTTCAATAAAGGGAATAGTTCACTTGGTCAAAGACGGTTCTGACACATTATCATAATAAAATAAAAGAAAGCTTTATAAATAAAAAATATTAACCCAAGGATAGAGCAAAATGTTGAGTATATTTAAACACATTACAGAAATACATAATGAAGTTATGTGAAATATAAGGAAAACAATTTTAAATAGCTATAGCATGTTACTTATGAATCACAAGAGCTCTTGGGTTAATTTAGCTTAGCTCTGGAGATGCATTTGCAGGTAGATGTTCGGCAGGTTTTATAATTCAGCAGCAAAATCTGGAATGTTCATATTTTTGGCAGCGGCAGCAGCAGTTCCGGGATCCGTATGTGAGAACTTCCGATGGTATACGGCAGCATATGACCATATCGGAGAGAAATAGCCTTCTTGCACTCTACTCTGTCATGTCAAGATTTACAAATTACGCATAGAACTCAGAATGATTTCTCTTAGCAACATTAGCATAAAACTTAAAACTAACTAACTGGAGAACAAAAGAAAAAACTCCTTTTTATAGTAGACGTTAACAATAGAACTGCCCTGGAGCATTACAAAATATATCGGGCTTATCAGCTGTAATTAAATCATCCGAATGTCTAAAGGAATTCAACATTAATTAATTTCTTTTGTTACTTTCCCTGTCGACATTCGAATTACAAACTAGATTTAATTAAAAATTACTTTTATTAATTAAAGAAAACCTTAAGTGGACATCTGCTGTTTTTAGATAAACTTATAGAACATTAACTAATTAAACTATTGTCCCTGATTTATTTAAACAGAAATATTTGGAATAACTTTTATTAAATTAAGAAAATGATTTTGCTTTTTAAATTGCAATATTTGAATCTATTTAGTAAACGAATATTTATTAAATGAATTTTATTTTAAATCAAAATATATTACGACAGTAATATATTTGTAAATAAATTCAAACAAAATAACTTTAACAATTTATAATTTTGATATGTTTTAAAATGAATATCATAGTGTGTGCACAATTATGACTTATATAACTTACTTTTTAATAAATGTAAATTATGTGAACAAATACATAATTCATAATATTTTATTTTATTTGGGAATAAGTTATATATATAATATGAGCATTGTGCTCGTGGTTTAAAATTAGGTGGGATTTTCAGTATATAAGTGTATTGCAGAGACACTACAATAGATTGGGGTTCAAACTAAGGTATGAGGGTAGGAAGTAGGTGAGAAAAGGTGAAACGAAGATCTGCAAAGCAGACCTTACTGTTTGATTATAAACCTTTCTTCAGTGACTAAAGCATTGGATCATCAAGGTATAGATCCAGGATATTGTCATATTTTAAAAAATATTTAAAAAAATGCAACAGCAAGAATTAGTTTACATAATAAGAGTAGGAAAATCAACATTGAAAAAGATGTAAGACAGAGTGACTCTATATCCAGGCTTCTTAAACTGTGGGTTGCGACCCCCAGGGGGGTCGCGAGACTACTGAAAGGGGGTCGCAAAGATCTGATACTTTTCAATCATTATAAATAAAATTTTAAAATTAGTATACACACTACATACAAATATAAATACAAATAAAAATCATACAAAATACTATTGTAGTTTTATTATAACTATTTTTTGAAAAAAGTGGCAATGCAAAACTGTTATGTAGGGCCTATAAATGAAAATATGGAAGTAGCATTTAAAATAATAAATACAACGTGCTCCTCGATTTTCAACTGAACGTTCAACATTGATGTCTGGCCGCCGGCATCAGTGTTTGCAAGATAACTTAGTGATTATAAGTACCCAGACGCCGCGTCGCCTTACAGCTTACACATACAATACGGAAGCATAATCAAGCTAGGCTAGGCGAATCGGCATATTATTTTTATAAAAGAATAATAAAAAAAATTAAATGAAAGCTTCTTTTTCGGCGTCTTTGTGATACGGTGCCTTTGTGCGCTGCACACTTTGAACATGCCATGCGTCGGGGTTGATCTGATCGTAATTTGTTGTCATTGCACTGGTAAAGATTCGAGTGTAGTTATTTTTCTGTTTGTACTTCAGTTTGGACTCAGCTTTGTCTTCGTAGTGACATGTGTGTATTTACTGTGTAATTTTCAGTTGGTGTTTTTAATTATTACGTTAAAGTTCAACTACATTTTGTTTAATTATTTATTATTATTTAACCATCATGGATAAATGGCTAATTAAAATTCCAACTAATAAGTCTGCCACGCCGTCACAACCAAGTTGCAGTGCTTCAAATCCGACTTCTAGCAAAACAAAAAAAAGAAAATATGACGAATCATATTTGCAGTATGGCTTCACATGCTTTTCTCACAACAATGAAGAACAACCAGTGTGCTTAATTTGCAAAGAAGTTTTGGCTGCAGAAAGCATGAAACCGTCAAAACTGCAACGACATTTGAATACTAAACATGCAACGTTATCAAAAAAGCCAATAGAATATTTTGAGCGTCTTTTGCAAACATCAAATAAAGAAAAGAACACTTTGGAGAAGTATGTTACTTTGAATGATAAATATCTATTGGCATCGTATGAAGTTTCGTATTTGATAGCAAAAACGAAAAAGCCTTTTACTATTGGAGAGCAACTTTTACTACCTGCAGCTATAAGAATGTCTGAAATTGTTCATGGAAAACAGTATGCTGCTGAAATTAGTAAAATTCCATTATCAAATGACACTGTGTCCAAAAGAATTTCAGACATTAGCAATGATCAATTTCAACAGCTTCTTATGAGGCTTAAAGACAGCTCAAAGTTTGCAATACAACTGGACGAGTCGACAGACATTTCAAAAATGGCACAGTTGTTACTTTTTGTAAGATATATTTATGAGGGAAGCATTCATGAAGATATACTGTTTTGTCATCCTCTGGAAGGTCATACTCGTGGAAAAGATATATATAAAAAAGTAAATGAGTTTTTTGAAAAAGAAGGATTAAATTGGAAAAATTGTGTTGGTGTGTGCACGGACGGTGCTGCAGCAATGACCGGACAAGATCTTGGTTTTACAGCATTTGTTAAAGCTGGAAATGATCATATTACATTTACACATTGTATGATTCACCAAGAGGCACTTGTTGTTAAAAAAATTGCACCAGAATTAAACACTGTGTTTTTTGATGCAGTCAAAATCATCAACTTTATTAAAAGTCGAGCACTTAATAGTCGATTGTTTAAAAATTTGTGCATTGATATGGATTCGGATTATACAAGTTTATTGCTACATGCTGAAGTTAGGTGGCTATCAAGAGGTCGAAGTTTGAAACGATTATTAACTTTAAAAGATGAAGTTCTTATATTTCTAACAGAGCAAAATTCTAATTTGGCCGATTATTTTCACGATAATTTATGGCTTCTCAAGCTATACTATTTGGCAGATATTTTTGATAAAATCAATGATATGAATTTATCAATGCAGGGAGTCTGCGTTAATATGTTTATGTTAAAAAATAAACTTGAGGCCTTTGTTAAAAAAATTCTTATATGGAAGAACAGAGTGGAAAGTGGATCGCTCGAAATGTTTCCATTTACTGACGAGTATATAATTAGTAACAATATTTCAAAAAAAGATACTCCTATAACAAAAATTATAGTTAATCATTTGAAGGATATGGAAGTTTACATGCATAGGTATTTTCCCAATGATATCGATACACAACAATGGATTTGCAATCCATTTTCAATTGAAATGGAAAAAATTAATTTTTTAAACTTAAAAGCACAAGAAGAATTTGCCGAATTAACAAGTGATACTACCTTGCGACTCAGATTTTCTCAAGTGCCTGTGCATGAATTTTGGATAGAAATCAAATCAGAATATCCCCTACTATCGGAAATGGCAATGAACAAATTACTGCCATTTTGTACAACATATTTATGTGAATCAGCCTTTTCCACATTAACTTACATAAAATCAAAATACCGTTCAACTTTAATAAACGTTGAAAATTTATTATGATCTGCACTAACTCAAATTGAGCCTGGATTTAATTATTTGTGTAAAAATAAACAATCACATCCGTCACATTAATATTGTTTGATGTTAATATGTTTTTATTAAAAAAATTGTTACAAAAGTTTATTTTTTCAATTGAATATATAGATATAGTTTTATGTTTTCTTATAAAAAAATTGTTACAAAAGTTTATTTTTTCTATTGAATAAATTTATATATAGTTTTATGTCATTCTATTTATTGTGTTTTATTACGACTGATATCCCGTCAACGTTTCCAATTATATATATGTGAAATGAATGGGTACGTATTCTTTAATCCTTATTTTATTTACATTGTAAAATAGTGCGATATTACATCTACATCTACGGTTAATATATATTTCATTATATGGAGGAGGGAGTCGTTTAAAATTTCCTAAGCTTGAAGGGGGTCGCTATATAAAAAAGTTTAAGAAGCCTTGCTCTATATCTCCAAAACTTTTTACAGCAATGCTGCAAGAAGTATTTTGTGGAGCAAAATGGTTAGCGAATATAGTGAAAATAAATGGAGATTATTTAAGTCATTTAGATTTTGCAGATGATGTAGTTGTTTTTGCAACAAATGCTTTAGAGCTACAGAAAATGTTGCAGGAGTTATCAGATGAAAGTAGAAAAGTAGGACTAAAGTTAAATGTTAAAAAGATTAAAGTAATGTTTAATAGATTTTCTCAAAATATAAAAATAAAGATTGATTATCATGAGTTAGAAGAAGTTAACAGTTACAAATACATTGGTCAGATTGTTAATACAGATGGAAACATAATGGATGAAATTATTCATAGAATTAAACTTGGGTGGAGGGCTTTTTGTAGAAATAACTTGATACTAAAAGAAAATATGCTTATGTGTTTGAAAAGAAATGTTTTTAATAAATGTGTTTTGCCAGTTGTTACTTATGGATCTGAGACTTGGACACTTAATAGAAGTGCAACAAAGAGACTTTAGACCACTCAAAGAAGTATGGAGAGATGCATATTGGAAATGACAAGAAGAGATGAAAAATGCAATGTATGGCTAAGAGAACAAACAGGTGTTACTGACCTCATTGAAAAAATTAAAAGTCTGAGTCAAGTTGTGCTGGACATATTGCAAGAAGAGATGATGATAGATGGACAATTGAAATTTTGAACTGAATTCCAAGAGATTGTAAAAGACCCAGAAAGAGACCACATGTGAGATGGATAAATGAAATAAGAAAGTGTGCAGGGGTGGTGTGGAGAAGAGAAGCTAAAGATAGGAGATGGATTGAACTTGGAGAGACCTTCATTCTGCAGTGGATTGAAAATGGTTGATGATGATGATGTGAAATTGGCAATCTATCTCTCTATCTATCTATCTGTCTGTCCATCTGTCCATCCATTCATCCATCTATCTATCTATCTATATTGAATAAAAGTATAAAGCTATGTGCCAGACATGATCTAGTCGAACTAGTGACTGCTGGTTCAGGATGATATCTCCAATATTGGATCATACAGTTTGTTTATGTCTTTAGATATAATGTTTTTGGTTACATCTCTTCAGAAAGTGTTAAAACAAACTAAAGCTTACTATACTTTGTGTGTAGTTTAGTTAAAATTGTACTATACAAATATTATACATTAAGTGAATAATCTCTCATCTAATGAGTAATTAATAAAAATTAACATTAGAAACATTTTAAATATGTGTAGAATGTTTCAAAGATGGAAAAATGATTCTGGCTTACTAAAATTTCTGGAAAAACATGCCACATTTTCTCCTGTCTTTTTATTCTTATGCAAAAAAATGATATTGATCTGCTTAGTTACTATATTTAATTTTTTTTAATTGAGTCTTTAAACACGATGAATAATTAAAAATTATACATTTCTTTTCTAAAATAATTTATTTTAGTGTGACAATAGCATAACTATATTTATAAATTCACTGGATAATTTAAAACATTTAAGTGCTAGTTTTCATAAATAACTCTTGTTTATTGTCAACTTTTATTTTATTTTTTTTAATTTCATTCTAAATTTAGAAAAAAAAGATAGCGGTAGAAGTGTAGGGATACAAAAAACATGCTTTTTGTTTATTAACAAAATATAAATAAATTTCAAGTAACCACTTTTGTGCTAGTAATTGAAGAAATTCAGTTTTAAAATTTGCATTTTTTTTGTATTTGCTTTGTTGAAATTTCTATTATATTTTCAAAAGGAAGAAGTTCAATTTGTAAATTGATGGTATAATCGGAAATCTGTTAGTATTTGTTATTCATTGAGTAGTTATTATTTTTGGAAGACTTATTTTTTCTATAAATTCAGTATGAATTGGTTAAAAAAATCATAGAATAAAAAATCATTTTTTTTCCTGTCATGTGTTAGAAGAAATAATTTGTTTTAACTAGTTAGCAATTAGTTTCATAATAAATTTCTTATTGATTTTAATTGTTTTTCTTTGAAAATGTATTCATTTAATTTGTATTTATATTTTTTTACTTTGTCATTTAACAAATTAAATTTCATATAAAATTTTTTTTTACTAATTTAAGTTTTTAAAAAAAATTTCTTGTAGATTGTATTGAATGTAGTCAAATTAAATACTGCAAAGCTTTGTACTTCCTCCTCCTTTATTCTCAATTTTAAAAGACAATTAAAAAAAATTACAAAACATTAAAGACATGAATAATGTTTTTACATTAAGTAATACAATAAACGTAATCCATCATTCACTTTTTTCACTTCACATTTTATAAAGCCAATAAAAAACACATATACAATTTTTTAAAGGGAAAAATTTTCAAAACAAATCTATTAATTACAAAGAATGAAATTGTTTTGATTGTTATACTATCTTACCCTCTTCGCATTCTTTGTTTTTTTTTAAAAATCAAAAAAAAAAAAGAAATTTATAAATTTTTAAAGACAATATCATAAAATCTTGTAAAACAAATCTTTTATTTTCATATCATAAAAGGTTCTTTGAATTCGATAAGACAACAGACAGCGTTATTCATTTTCCCTCTTTCTTTCCATTTATAAATCGAATAAGAACGCTTAAGTTTATAAAAATTTAAAGTCAAAATAATAATAATTCTCAAACGAATTTGTCAATTACAAATACATTTAAGTTATTTGAAATTTTGAATGAATCAATTTTATAAATCAATATGAAGTATATTACATAAAATGAAAAATCAGAAGATACCTTCAAAACATACAATTTTCTATTTTTAGAAATTCAAAAAACAATTATTATTAACTGTTCAGCAACAAAATACCTATGAATGCCAATTGGTACTAATAATTTTAAATTATACAATAAATTTATAAATTGAGTTTACTATCATTTATGTTTCTAAAGAAATTTTAAAATTACTGATTAGTTATTCCAGTATAATTTCATAACAACACCTTAGTATTTAAAGACTTAAAAGCAAAAATGGAAATTAACTGATTAAATTGGTAATAAAAAGTTTATCAAATTTAATTGAAGATTGAGGTTGAAACTTCTAAAGCCATTTGTAATTTTGGCCTTAGTTTTTATAAAATGCAGAAAGTTGAATAGATTTGAATAAAAGACTGCCTAAAATTAAATTTAATGAGAACAGTTCATTGGGTGTTTAGACATTCATCCTCTATTAACACTCTGGTAGTAATAATTGTAATTTTGCAACATAGCAAATGTTGCCATTTGTAACAATTACAAAATATTGCTATAAACTTACCAAAAATTCTGGTTAAATGAGACATCAAATATCTTAATACATTATTGTTACTTCTTTTTTCTAAATCTGAGATTCTTAGATGACTACCTGAAACTAAAAATTAAAACATAAAATAATCTATACAAAACATAAACAAAAAAATCTTTCATAATTATTATATTTATTGTACATAACTTAAAAAGAAACAAAATTAATTGCAATAATAAAAAATCATATTAAAAGTTAAATGTACTGTTTTACTGAGGAAACCTACAGCAATTTACATAAATATCCATAAATAATTATAAAATTAATGTGAAATGTAAAGGCATAGAATTTATTAGTGCATCTTGCCAAACGATTTTATTATGTGTATTGCACAAGAATAAAGATAAAGGGCACAACAGAATATTTTATCTATCTGTACATATTTTTACATAAAAATAAGTAATACAGCATTGACAGGTTTGTATATTTGCAAGTAAATTTTTAAATACAGACACATTGTATTGCATGATTTTTTATATGAAGCAGAAATAACATTATATTGATGTGACATATTTTAAATTTTATGGTGTGGCACTTCTTTAAAACCAAGGAAATATTTCAATTTTGCCATAAATTGTTGGTTGCTGTTGATATTGGAATTATTTAAATGTTGATTGGTTTTTAATTATTACTTATAATCTCATTTAGCTTTGATCATTATTACATTTATTATTTAAGTAATACTTTGGATGCAATATGAAAATTATAATTGGAGTGTGTAATGTTATAATTCACTATTTATTAGTTTGCATTCAAAAAGGTTATAGACACATGATTGAGAAAGGTTTTTTTTCAAACTTCTCTATATCAACAATGTTAATATCTGTGGTTAGTTGCAATAATTAGTGTCTTACACTTAAAAGAAGACTGACTTGACAACAATTGGAAATTGTTGATTGTTATTGATATTGAGATTGTGTAAGTGTTGATGGATTTTTAATGATATATAGCTTGAAAAAACATATCTAAGTATGAAAATAAGTGTTGATGGATTTTTAATGATATATAGCTTGAAAAAACATATCTAAGTATGAAAATAGCTTCTTTACTTCAATAAATAATACTAAAACATTGCATCATATCAATATATGAATAATGTTACTTGTTTTTAAAAACTATATAATACATCATTGCATTAAACCTATATGTGAAAATTTATTGTTTAAATTATCTTGGATGATGTAGCACTAGATCAAACTATTATATTTATTTTGTTTTAAAATAGAAAGTTGAGAGCATTATAGTGTAGATGTTTCAGTTTTAAGTGAATATTGATATTTCTAATATTTTTAAACATGCATGTAAAAAAAGTTTTTTATGTCAACATATATTATACAGCAGTCCAATATAATTATGTTTAGATACAATTTCTTCCCCAAAAACATATGATGCAGCAATGTAATATACATCTGTATTATTGCTACATCTCAACATCAGCAAATAATATTTTTAATGTTAAACAATGTCAATACTGGAAGATTGTTTTTTACATAAATATGGTGCAATAATGTATATTTTGTATGTATACATTTTTATAACTATTTGTTTTATAAGTATTATAGTCATTGGAATAAACATGCATGAGTGGTTTACCTGCAAATGCATTATACATCACTGTATTATACATGTCACTTTTTAAGAAGTTCTATATAAAGTCATATGACATTTACAGAAAAATTACAAAATATAAACACTTAATTTTTAAATATAATGCTAGTAAAAATCAGTTTCCCATTTGACAGTGCAACTCCAATAAGTTTTTTGAAAACTACATTACTTTTCTTTCTGGTATTGAAATTTACTTCCTAATAGTATATAATTTTTCTTATAATTATGTAATTTTAGCAAACTTGTTAATTTCCAGTTAATCTGAAAGGGTAAATCAAACTATAAAAAAAGTTTTAAATGCAATAAGCCAACATTTAAAGGGTTAGTGCTAGAATCATAGAGTTTTAATTTTTTATAGAAATAAAAACTATTTTTGCTCATATTAAAGCATATTAAGTTTTTTAAAAATTAAGTACAAGTTTTGTAAATTTTACTGAACATCTTTTTAAGTTATATTTTTTATTTGTTAGTTTATAATTACATGCAAATAGTATTTTACTTAAGTTATAAACAATTGTTAAATTATTATTTAATTGATTTAAATTTAATACAATTGATTTAAATCTACGAAACAGGCAAAACTCTCCATACAATAGTGCCACTCTCTGCCAACCAGAGCAATCAATGGATGCCATAAAATCACCATCTAGTGTCTATGCATCCAATATTCCCAGAGTAGTTTCTGGCTTGTGACCTTCATCAGTGAGAAGCCATGGATCTGAGAGCACATTGCCTAGATCTTAGGATGTAATGCAACCCTCCAACAGCCACCTCTTATTTCTACTTAACTACAAAAATTTGAGAATGAAATTGAAAACAATAATATTTCCAATCTAAGCGCAATAGCTTATAAAGTCCTATTGGTCTGAACTCAGTTCAGCACCCTTACATTTTGCTGTCTTTGGCTCTTTAACATCCATAGCCACCATTACTCTCTGAGGCAGCATTGGAGCACATGATCACCATATCTTATGCTAGTACACAACTTATTAAATAGGCAAGAAAACTAGTCTGAAGATATTGGATTAGTAGGCATTCAATGAGGATTTTATGCACATAGCTTTTGGCAACCATTGATAACTCTGGTTGCCACAGGCTTGCAACTACTATATGGAGAGTTTTGCATGTTTAATAACAGTTATGTGCCAGCATAAAATATGTTTATCATGTGATGTTTATTGATTTAAATCTAGTGTATAAAAATAAATACCTGGCAACATACCTTTGAATTATATTTTAAAGAGGAGATGATTTAGTTTTTGACACCTGGATAACTGAGTGGACAAATTTTCAATATTTTTATATCAGATTTAAAATTGATTTTTGGAACTTTCACTATATTTAAAATAGCCCCATAACAGGTTGGTATAAAGATGTTTTAAATTTCAAATTAAAACTTGAGTAAAGTTTTAATAACATTATAATCTGAAAGTTTAATACACATTAATGTATTATAATTTGTTGGAAATTGAGACATTTTTTGCTAAATCATGAACAAAGTATTAAGGCACATAATATTATATATAGGTGATCTTGTTTCTGAGATTTAGAATTCTGGTTAGAAACATTTTGATATCAAATTAAAAATTGTTTACAAAACATCAATGTTTTAAGTAATAATTTTTGACGGTTTCAATTATAAACCACAATTAAGTTAGAATAAAATAAGATAATATACTTTAAGTTTTTTTTTAAAAAAAAAATTGAATTAAAATACTTTAAAATCATATAGTGGAAAAAAGTTTATGCTTCATTATATATATATAATTGAAATAATATTTTTAACGGTTTACAAACAATTACGGATATTATATATATATATAAATGTACATGCACAGATATATCATGTACATATAAAGAACACATAAGAAAAATATTTAGATGTATAAACACTAAAACTGTAAAGTTAATATATAGTGAAATCATACCTATTAAAATCAATTTTTTTCACAATAGACTTTAATTAACTCTTTTTGAAAAATAATCCAATCAAAAACAAAAAATGTCAAACATATCTCACTTAAAAAAATATTTCATACTTTAAGACATTTATAGATTTATTGTAAAGATATATACATAATAAAATAATCCCAGTGCTTAAAAGAAGTTATAGCAAGTTCAATGATTGTGAGTTGCCTGTATGCTCTAGCTTTGAAGATTATGAATAGGTATTTGATTGTACAACAATTTCTTCAGTGGTTAAAGCATTGGATCATCAATGTATTGATACAGGATATTGTCATCTTTTAAAGAATATTTGTGAAAAAGTAACAGCATGAATTCAGTTATATAATGATCCTAGGAAGATTAACATTGAGAATGGTGTATAACAAGATAACTCAATTACTCTAAAACTTTTTATAGCAGCTGCTGCAAAAAGTATTTGGTGGATTAAAATGAGAAGCTAAAAAAATAAAAGAAAATGGAGATTATTTAAGTCATTTTCATTTTGCAGATGACTCAGTTGTTTTTGCAAATACTTCTCCAGAGCTTCAGGAAATGTTGCAAGAATTATCAGATATAAATATAAAAGTATGCCTAAAGATAAATATTTAAAAGACTAAAGTAATGCTCAAGGCTTTTTTCAAAAGATGAAAATAAAGATTGATTATGATGAGTTAGAAGAAGTTAACATCTATAAATACATTGGTAATATTATTACTACAGATGGAAACATAATGGATAAATATAATCATAGAATTAAACTTGGTTGGATTGCTTTTGGTAGAAATAATTTAATATTAAAAGTAAATATGCCTATGTGTTTGAACAAAGATTTTTAATAAATATGTCTTACCAGTGTTTACTTATGGATTTGAGATATGGACACTTATTAAAAAAGCACCATAGTAATTCCAGACCACTCAAAGAAGTATGGAGAGATGAATGATGAAATAAAAAAAGATTGAAAATGTAATACCTTGACAAGTGAACAAACAGGTGTTACAGACATGTTTAAAGAAGTTAAGGACTGAAGTGGAGATAATCTAGACATATTGCAAGAGATAATAGATGGGCATGTGAAATCTTAAACTGGTTTCTAAGTGATTGTAAAACGCTTAGAACAAGATGACTATTGAAATGAATAAATGAAACCAAGAGTGGAGAGCTAATGTGGAGAAGAGAGGTATACATCAGAAAAAAAGGTTCTCAACTTGAAAAGATGTTCATCCTGCAAGTAGATTAAAAATTGTTGATGATGATAATGATACATTAAAGAAATCTCTTAATTAAATTACCTTATCTAAAAATAAGTAAAATGAATGTACCTTATCTTATTTTCTTTTGTTTATAAATATTTTGGATAGCCAAAAAATGAATATAGATTTTTGGGTTTAATTAGATCTCTAATGAACTGAATTTTTTTTAAAATTTTAAATGTATTATATATAAGAGAAAAGTTAATTAATTTAGAATCTATTGTAAAAAAGAAAAAAAATATTTTTTATCATTTAATAAAAAAACTGATTGAACTAGAATTTTGCTTGGAGTGAGTATGTTTTATTGTTATGAGTTATATAAATAAGCATATAACAAGTCAGTCTCTCACTGGTACAACTGCTATTTTTTCTGCTTGGATGATGACAGTATTAAAAATCTCTAAAAAGTCAAACTAGAACAATATTAGTCAAAAACTGACTTAACAGTGTGATTCAAGTTCATTGCTATTTCGAACCAATATTAGAGATTGACTGTTTGTTGACAGTTTTCAATATTTACCAAATCCACTAGGAAAATTAAATCTAAAAGAATACACTGTTAAATCCTTGGAGTTGGATAGTCCAAACTAAAACATGTAAATCACCTGTAGATAATGATTACTCAGGCTGGCCTGGAGAGAGAAAAAAGTTAACTATCCCATAAAACCTATCAACTATTTCATTTTAACAAATGGACCTATCTGTCATGTAAAGTCAGGAATTAAATTAATGTCAAATATATATCTTTTTAATAATAAAATTTTCGTTAACATGGTACAATGGTTTTATAAAACACTGATCTATTTAATTTTTGTAAGCAAAATTTTATTAAGCTTATTATTATTATAGAAGTTTATATTATAAACTTTTATTATTTATTTTTATTATTATTAATTAAATATAAAATGCACTATTTTGTATAATTAATTTATTATGTCAATTTACATTTCATATTCAAACTGGGTCTCACCGTTAGGTGTTTAAGCAAATCCATGTTTTTATTGAATGTTAAAATCCATTTTGTGTGTGATTTGACCTCATTTCAAGCAAATAAAATAAGTTTAAATATTATTACTAGGAATTTTGGGTCATACCTGCAAATGAGAAATTACTAAGGTTTATAGAATCGTCCAAAAAGAGAAGTGTAAATAAAATGCTCTTAATTCAGATATTATTTCTTTATTTCATATGGTGCACAGGTGTAAATCAATCATTAACTTAAAAAGATATTGTTTAAGTAAAGACATATACAACGTTTAGTTTGATTAAAGATGATAGTCATCATAAATTATTTGTGTAATCATGATATCCAAACAGTCACATAACATTGTATTTAATATTATAATGTTTAATATGATACTTAAAATTTATTTATGTATTGTGATGGAAAAAAGTCTATATTGATATAGTCTTGTAATGGGCAAATTATAAGTATTAAGATCCGTGATGAGAAGTCTAGATTGATGTTTTGTAATGGGCAGATTATATGATGATGATAGTGTTAGTTTGTTCAACAAAAGTGTAAGTAAAGAACTGAATAGTGATATTAATAAATAAATTATATATTGTCAACTGTGCAGCTAGCATATAATTAGTTAAGCATAGTTGATCACCTTTGTAATTTGTAGTTTATGGTTGAAATTCATTGTATAATAAATGTTCTCATGCTATCTATTTCTTAAGAAATTAATTATGTGTTCTGTTATGTGTTAATTTGCTTTGTATAAAAAGTAAGTAGTATTAGAGTAAAACAAGAATTATAGAAATTATTATTAAGAACATTCAAATTTATTGACATAATTTTAGATTTCAATACATTTTTCCCATCAATCAATAAGCTTTCATATTCCCTCATTGAAAAAATGTCTGGCTGAGTTGTAAGACATGAGTGCACTGTTGTTTTTATGCTTGCATTATAGATTTATTTTTATCCAAAATAATCAATTAGATTTATATTGAATGGAGTATGACAAGAACTCAAGGTAAGATATGATGCAATATCTCACATATTTGCAATGTTGAAAATAAGGGCAATGATTCACTGACATTTTTATCGTGAACATATAAATGATGTTTGTTTAAGTCTTCTGTAATTTACAAAGTTTTAAATTTCAAGTCTTCAGTAAACATTACAAGGTAAACAATATTGTTAACTTTAAAATCTTTTTTCATAAAGTCCTAATCTTATCTCTTGAGAATTTTGAAATGTTTTCAGTTAATAGTTGATTTTTGTTATCTCTAATTTTTTTTTGATTTCTTTCACATGTCCTCTTGCCAAAATATTATTTTCCATATTGTCCACAGAGCCGGAGATAAATGTTAGTACCGGACATACTTTCAGTAAAAAAAAATCAATCCATGCTGTTCACTCATTTTTATGCAGATGATAAATATGGTCTCATCATTTTTCACTTAACAGTCACATTTACACTGATACAATATATTCAAACCTGACTACCATAGACTGGAAAGTAAAGATATATCATGCAACATATTCTGATATGGCCAATTAAGCACCAGATGTTATTTATAACTAGAGTGTAAATATTTTTATTGATTTACTTTTATGATGTCTATTTACTTGCTGTTAGTTGTGATTGTAATCATATTGATGAATAGTTTCGTAAATTTAAAAAAAATTAAACTTTATTTTTTTATTTTATACAGATATACCCTATATTACATATATAGACACAGGTATATAATAAGCCTGTGTTTCAGTTATTCAACTTTTAGTAATAATATGTAAATTATAATGAAACACATTTAATCATATATTGGATAGATGACTATTTATCTTAAAAGTACAATGTATAATGTTGGAAATTATTATACAAGTAGTGATAAAGCTACTGGAATTTAAAAACAAAAATTGATATTTTGATTGAATTAAATTATATAACAAAAATGGAAACATTATAAAAATAAAACTGTAAATAAGGTAAATAAAAATTTTCACAAATGGAGTAATATTCTAATTATATAAAACAATTAATTATAATGTTAAACTTAGTTAATGATAAATTATAAATTAATTAATCATAATGTTCAACGCAAACACTCTATTTCATTCCAATATGTTTGACAATATTATAACAAAACAAAAAGAGACTGTGATAATATGAGAAACTAAAAAGAAAATGAATAACTGCAGTTTATATCAAAAATAGTTAATGATGTATGAATTTATTTTGTCATTAGTAATTGTAATAAGATAATAAATAAATGCACGTATCAGAGGAAAATTTGACATTAAATTGAATATAAATATGCTGAACAGCTAAGCTAGTGAATAAATTAATAAATATTGTTTTTAAAAAATGACAGAATTATTATGTAACAAATACTTTGTGATAGGCTTTTGCCTATATATTAGATTTATTAAAGCATTTCCAGATAAAATCATTAACCCACTAAAAAGCATTTATAACAAAAGAAAAACTATTTATCAAAAATTAAACTTTATATTTTTTGTATATACCATGTAATCTAAATAGCCAAAATAAATGTTTTAATTAGATTTTTTAAAATACAACTACTGTATTTAAAACAAGTATGGTTTATAAACGGTTTGCATTAAAGCTGTGAGGATAGTAAGTTTGACACTCATCATTTAAAGTAGAGTAGTTGGCCATTTAATTGTCTATCTCTCGCTCTATCTATCTATCTGTCCTTCCATCTATTCATCCATCCATGCATCTATCTATCTATCTATCTATCTATCTATCTACCTACCTACCTACCTACCTACCTACCTACCTACCTACCTACCTACCTACCTACCTACCTACCTACCTACCTACCTACCTACCTACCTACCTACCTACCTACCTACCTACCTACCTACCTACCTACCTACCTACCTACCTACCTACCTACCTACCTACCTACCTACCTATCTATCTATCTATCTATCTATCTATCTATCTATCTATCTATCTATCTATCTATCTATCTATATTGAACAAAAGAAAAGCTATGTGCCAGACATTATCTGTGCTAACTAGTGAGTATTGTTCCAGCATGAAATGTGCAACATTGGATCATACAGTTTGTTCATGTCTGTAGTCATAATGTTTTTGATTACATCCCTTCAGAGAGTATTAAAAACAAACTAAACCTTACCATACTTTGTGTGTAATGTAGTTAAAATTGCACTATAGAAATATTATACATTAAGTGAATAATCTCTCATCTAATGAGTAATTAATAAAAATTAAGTTTAAAAACATTTTAAATATGTGTAGAATGTTTCAAAGATGGAATAATGATTCTGGATTTCTAAAATTTCTGGAAAAACATACCAGATAGTTTCCTACCTTTTTATTCTTATGCAAAAAAACTGATATTGATGTACATAGTTACTATATTTAATTTTTTTAATTGAGTATTTAAACACTGTGATGTCTAATTAAAAATTATATATTTCTTTTCAAAAATGATTTATCTTAGTGTGACATTAGCATAACTATATTTATAAATTCACTGGATAATCTAAAACATCTAAGTGCTAGTTTTCATAAATAACTTGCTGGTTTATCATGAAATACGTATATCGGTGATTATTTATCTTTTCAGCATATATGTGCTTGAGTGCATCGGTGTTATTAGATAGAGTGGAGAGTGATGGATCATCTGAAAGTCTGTGCTCATATACCCTATATAAAAATAACTCTTGTTTTTGTAAACTTGTATTACCTGTTTCAATTTCTTCTTGAATTTAGAAAAAAATGATAGCAGGAGATGTATAGGGAAACAAAAACAATATGCTTTTTGCTTATTAACAAAATATAAATAAATTTCAAGTAATCACTTTTGTGCTAGTAATTCAAAAAAATTCAATTTTAAAATTTGCATTTTTCTTTATTTTGCTTTGTTAAAATTGCTATTATATTTTCAAAAGGGAGAAGTTCAATTTGTAAATTGACCGTGTAATCGGAGATCTGTTAGTATTTGTTATTCATTGAGTGGTTCTTATTTTTGGAAGACTTCTTTTTTATATATAAATTCAGTGTGAATTAATTAAAAAAATCACAGAACAAAAAGAATTTTTGTTTGTGTCATGTGTAGAAGAAATAATTTGTTTTAACTTGTTAGCAATTAGTTCCAAAATAAATTCTTGACTGATTTAAAATGTATTCATTTAATTTGTACTAATATTTTTCACTTTGTAATTTAAAAAAGTCAATTTCATGTAAAGAAAATTTTTATTAATTTAAGCTTTTTTAAAAAATTTCTTGTAGTTTGTATTCAATGTAGTCAAATTAAATAGAGCAAAGCATTTTACTTCCTCCTCCTTTATTCTCATTTTTAAAAAGCAATTAAAAAAATTACAAAACATTAAAGACATGAATAATGTTTTTAAATTAAGTAATACTATAAACGCAATTCATCATCCACTTTTTTCTCTTTACATTTTATAAACTATAATATTTAAATAGCATTAAACTGTTGCACATGCGCTTTGGATTTTTAAATATAAAATGAATGAATACTAACATTCTAACAACCATCATGTGGTTGTTGAAGTGTTAGTATTCATTCATTTTATATTTAAAAATCCAAAGCGCATGTGCAACAGTTTAATGCTGTTTAAATATTATAGTTTATAAAAAAAAAAAAAACATCGCGCTATATAAAATAATTAACTCTTCACATTTTACAAAGCCAATAAAAAGCACATTTACAATTTTTTAAAGGGAAAAATTTCAAAAACAAAGCTATCAATTACAAAGCATAAGATTATTTTAATTGTTATACTAAAAATTTACCTTACTCTTTCCTTGTCATTTTTTAAAAATCCAAAAGGAAAAAAAATTATAAATTTTTAAATACAATATCATAAAATCTTGCAAACCAAATCTTTTATTTTCATATCATAAAAGGTTTTTTGAATTCGATAATACAACAGACAGAGTTATTCATTTTCCCTCTTTCTGTTTAAAAATCTAATAAGAACGCTTAAATTTATTAAAATTGAATGTCAGAATAGTAAAAATTCTCACACGAATCTGTTAATTACAAATGAATATAAATTATTTAAAATTTTGAATGAATCAATTTTGTAAAATATTATGAGATATATTCCAGAAAATGAAAAATCAGAAGATACCTGAAAAATATATATATATTTTTTTTTAGAAATTCAAAAAACTAATATTATTAACGGTTCAGCAACAAAATACCTGTGAATGACAATTGATACTAATACATTTTAAATTACACAATTAATTTATAAATTAAGTTGTAGGTTTATGTTTCTAAAGAAATTTTTAAATGACAAGCTAGTCATTCCAGTATTGTTTCATGAAAACACCCTAGTATTTAAAGAGTTAAAAAAATGAAAAAATGGAATTGCAATTAACTGATTAAATTGGTAATGAAAAGTTTATCAAATCTAATGGAAGATTGAGGTTTAAACTTCTGAAGCCATTTGTAATTTTACCTTAGTTTTTTATAAAATGCAGAAAGTTGAATAGTTTTTAAATAAAATACTGCCTAAAATTAAATTTAATGAGAACAAATCAGTGGTTGTTTAGAAGTTCATGCACTATGAACACTCTGATAATAATAATTATAATTTTGCAACATAACAAATGTTGCCATTTGTAACAGTGACAAATTATTACTATAAACTTACGAGGACGACGGCCTTCAACATCTATATCTGGAATACAAGCTGAAAGTAAAAAGTAAAACACAAAATAAACTATACAAAAGAAACAAAAATCTTTTATAATTATTATATTTGTTGTACATAACTTAAAAAGAAACAAAAATTGATTGCAATAATAAAAAGCATATTAAAAGCTACATGTACTGCTTTACTGAAGAATCATATAGCAATTTTCATAGATATCCACAAATAATTATAAAATTAATGTGAAATGTAAAGGCATAGGATTTATTAGTGTCAGTAATCTAAAGTTTTAATGAACAATTTTAGTATGAAATATATATTTTTATCTTCATCAGATTGTACCTATAATACGCATCTTAGAATTATATTTCTATTTTTCAATCATAGGTCAGGTTTGCATCTTGCCATAAGATTTTATTATGTGTATTGTACCTGAATAGAGATAAGTGACACAACAGAGTATTTTATCTATGTGTATATTCATTTTTACATAAAAATAGGTTGTGCAGCATTGACAGGTTTGTGTGTTTGCAAGTAAATTTTTAAATACAGACACATAGTATTGCATGATATGCCACATATGTAAACATTATTTTTTACATGAAGCAGCAGTAACAACATTATATTGATGTGACATATTTTAAATTTTATGATGTGCCATTTCTGTAAAACCAAAGAAATAATTTAATTTTTCAATAAATTGAAGGTTGCTGATGATATGTGAATTGAATACATGTTGACTGGTTTTTAATTATTATGTAAAATCTCATTTAGCTATGAGCATTATTACACTTATTAATTAAGTAATACTTCGGATCCAATTTGAAAATTATAATTGGAGTATGTAATGTTATAATTCAGTATTTCTTAGACTGCATTGCAAACAAGTTATAATCACATGATTAAGAAAAAATTTTTTCAAACATTTTAATATCAATAATTTCAAAATCTTTGGTTAAGTTGCAATATTTAGTGACTTATTTTTAAAATGAGGTTGACTTGATAACAGTTAAAAATTTCTGATTGTTATTGATTTTGGGATTGTGTAAGTGTTGATTAGTTTTTCATGATATATAGCTCTAAACATATCTATGTATGAATGTAGCTTCTTTACTTCAACAAATATTACTAAAACATTGCATCATATCAATATATGGATATTGTGTCTTGTTTCTGAAAACCATAAAATACATCACTGCATTATACCTATATATGAACATTTATTGTTTAAATTATCTTAGAAGATGTAACACTAGATCATATTATTATGTTTATTTTGTTTTAAAATAGAAAGTTGATAGCATTATTATGTAGATGTTTTAGCTTTATGTGAACATTTATACTTCTAATATTATTAAATATACATGTAAAAGAAGTTTTTTATGTCAAGATATATTAATGCAGCAGTCCAATATAGATAGGTTTAGATATAGTTTCTTCTCCAAAAACATATGATGCAGCAATGTAATATATATCTGTATTATTGCTATATCTCAACATCAGCACCTAATATTTTTAATGTTAAACAAAGTCAATACTGGAAGATTGTGTTTTACAGAAAAATTGTGCAATGTTCTATAATGTTTATGTATACATTCTTTATAACTATCTGTTTTATAAGTAATATAGCATTGGATCAAACACATGCATGAGTGGTTTACGTTCAAATGCATTGTACATCACTGCATTAGACAAGTCATTTTTAACAACTGCTATATAAAACCATGTGACATTTACAGTAAAAATTACAAAATAGTATTAATCAGTTTCAGACTTGACAGTGCCACTTCAATTATTTTTTGAGACTACATTACTTTTCTTTCTGATATTAAAATTTACTTTATTATAGTATATTCTTTTTAATATAATTATGTAATTTTAACAAACTTGTAACTTTCAAGTTAATCTGAAAAAGTAAATCAAACTATAAGAAAGTTTTAAAAGCAATGAGCCAACATTCAAAAGGTTACTGCCAGAATCATACAGTTTTAAATTTTAATATAAATAAAACATATTTTGGTCATATTAAAGCATATTAAGTTTTTTAAAAATTAATTACAAATTTTGTTATTTTTATTGAATGACTCTTAAAGTTGCATTTCATGTTTGTTAGTTTGTAATTACCTGCAAATAGTATTTACTTAAGTTATAAACAATTTTTAAATTATTATTTAATTGATTTAAATTTAATACAATTGATTTAAATCTATTAAACAGGCAAAACTCTCCATACAGTAGTGCCACCCTCTGCCAATCAGCAATTAATGGATGCCATAGAATCCCCATCTAGTGCCTATGCATCCAATATGCCCCGACAAGTTTCTGGCTTGTGACCTTTATCAGTGAGAAGCCTTGGATCTGAGAGCATGTCACCTAGATCTTAGGATCTAATGCAACCCTCCAGCATCCACCTCTTATCTCTACTTAACTCTAAAACTATAAGAAGGAAATTGAAAACAATATTTTCAATCTAAGCTCAATAGCTTATATAGTCATATGGGTCTAAACTCAGTTTAGCACCCATATATTATGCTGTCTTTGGCTCTTTAACAACCATAGCCACCATTATTCTCTGAGTTAGCATTGATGTTAAACCACTAAACATCACATGATTACCATATCTTATGCTAGTACACAACCTATTAAATAGGCAAAAAAACTAGTCTGGAGATATTGGATTAGTAGGCACTAGATAGGGATTTTATGCACAAGCCTTCTGGCATCCATTGATTACTCTGGTTGGCACAGGGTGGCACAACTGTATGGAGAGTTTTGCCTGTTTAATAACAGTTATATGCTAAAAGATATAGTGATCATGTAATGTTTGGTGATTTAAATCTAGTGTATAATAAATAAATACCTGGCAACACAACTTTGATGTATATTTTAAAGAGAAGATGACCTAGTTTTTGATACCTGGATCATTGAGTGGAAAAATTTTGAATATTTTGATAACAGATTTAAAATTGATTTTTGGAACATTCACTATATTTAAGAAAGTCCCATAACAGGGTGGTATAAAGATGTTTTAAATTTCAAATTAAAGCTTGAGTAAAGTTTAAAAAACATTATAATCTCAAAGATTAATACATATAAATGTATTATAATTTGTTGGAAATTGAGACATTATTTGCTAAATCATGAACAAAGTAATAAGGTACATAATATTTTATATAGGTGATCTAGTTTCTGAGATTTAGAATTCTGGGTAGAAAAATTTTGATATCAAATTAAAAATTGTTTACAAAACATCAATGGTTTACATAATAATTTTTGAAGGTTGCAATTATAAACCACATTTAAGTTAGAATAAAATAAGTTTACTTTATAATATAGTTTATTAAGTTTTTTTTTTTAAATTTTTTTTAACTAAAATACTTTAAAAAACATGTCATATTTGAAATTAGTTTATGCTTCACTATATATATATGCACAGACATAACATGTACATATTGAACTGGATTGATTTCCGAATCAATGGTTTTATTTCTAAAATTAAAGAGGGAAAAGCAACTTCGTTTTCATTAAATGTCAAATGCTGAATTATTTTTATTATTATTTAAAACACATGTGAGTTTATATTTAAAATAGATCATTTTCCTGTTTATAAAATTGATTTTAAAATAGTTTACTTTCACTACTTTGTTTATAAAATTGATTTTAAAATAGTTTACTTTCTCCACCTGTTTTAATCAATTTGATTAAAAACAGGCAAGCTTGCTAATTATATATTCCTGTTGTTTTTATTTTAATCATTTTTAAAGTTAATTCTAAAAAGCAGAGATTTAATTGTGTTGTCGTTTTTGTTTCCATAATCCCTGGTTGGAATTCTTAAATTAGATTGAGCGGGAAATTGATATTTGCCCTGCCTGAGATATAGAATTAGAGACTAATAAAATTTTTTTGCGGAAAATGTAGTGAGGCAAGGATAGCCCACCAATTTTTAGATAGAGGAGATTCATTATTAAAGAAGGACACTTGAATTATTGCCTGCTGAGAGTTAGACCATTTTGGATAGCAGTTTGGACATTTAATTCCTGCTAAAAACTTAAACAATTATCGACAAACTTCGTTACTGTGCAAGATGTTAAAATCTACCGCTATAAGTTTTGCCATCATCAGAATGTCATGCTAATTTAAACAAAGGATGGACCTGCGCCTGCCAGCTCTCCTTTGTCATGCCATGAGCCTCTAAAATAAACACTGCCTCTACCTTGCCACTGTCAGAGGACCTGAAAATGGACTAAAGATAAGCATGCGCACTCTATGCAATTTGTGCTTTATCGTAAAATGAAATTTTCATTTATTCTTTCCAGGGTAAATTTCTTTTCATTAAATCTCTGCTCAATCTAATTATAAATCTGTATTCATAAATTAATATTTAACTTTATTTTGATTAGCTATATTTATTCTCATTTATTGTACTTTACTGTGTGTCTTGGAATCTTAGTTTTAAGATTCCAAGTTTGCTTTCAGTTGTTGTTTATTGGAGAGTGATGTGTGAGTTTTTCTATTTTTATGCCTAACTTTTACTAAATGCTTTGGCAGTCATGTATATATTGAATGCTTACCTGTAATTATTTTAGTAGCCCGAATTAATTTTAAATACTGTATTTGCGCTTTTGCAAACCACCAAATCTTTTGGCTGGTGACTTTATTTTCATAATCTTCATTTCTTATATCTCTGAAAGCAGAAACTATAAGTGTTTTTGCTTTGTAATTTTTTTAAGCTGCCAGCAGGAAGACAATATTTATCCCTTTTGTAAATTGCAGGTAAGAGAGGCTTTCATTGCTAAAGTATTTATAGCTTTTCTATTTTCATACTCATGTGCACTCTCTGATAGATTTATTTTGTATTTACTTGTATAGCTGAAAATTTATCTGAGCATGTACTCACAACTTGTGTCATAAATGTATTTTTTAATTATAATTATTGGTAATTCATTTTCTGTAAATGCTGGGGCAGACGTAACTGATTTTCTAATGATTTACTTGTCCCCTATTGAGACCTTTAATTCTTAGATTAGTTTTCACCAATCGTTTGGTTGTGGATTCACCAGTCTTAATTGTTTGTTTTCTTTTCATTTTCAATCATATTTTGTGGTCATTCTTGAGGTGAATCAATCACCTTTATTTTAAATGTAATAAAAGGTGCAGCTTCTACTGACAGATGACATTCGTGGGCTGACACATTTTGCGGACCTTGAAAAGCTCACCGGCACTAGTTTTGTTGATTTGTTTTGGGAATGTATTGTTTGAGTATCTGAAAGTGAAAACCAATGTCTTGGTGAATCTTCTGCTGAATGAAATTGGTTCTTCCCTGTAGAATTTATTATTAGAGAGTCAGTAAGTCTGCCAGAGCAATGTGTTTGGTCTTTCTAGTACATGCCTGAGATAACCCTATTAGTTTTCATGTAAACTTTTTCTTACAAGTTATTTTGCTCTTAAATAAAAGTTTAAAATTTGTTTAAACTTAATTTAGCTGACATTTGTCTTTGTGCTTTGATTTCTCAACTGTCTAGACAATATTTAAGATATCTTTTTTCTCCCTGAGTTTAGTCCGGTGCATTTTGGTTCGCATATCCTGTCCACCCTTAAAATAAATGTTTAGTTTCTATTTTCGGATTAGTGGCGCCCTCAGTGTCAGGATGTGTGAATCAAAGACCATTCACCCATAATGATATAGAGAACACATAAAACATATTTAGATGTATAAACACTAAAAGTTTAAAAGTAATGTAAAATGAAATCATACCTATTAAAATCAATTTTTTTTCACCAATATAGTTTAATGGTTGGTGAAATTGCCTTAAACGTACCTGCACTACACGGGCGCCATCTAGGCATTTGAACCTAGAAAAATTTATATAGTAGGCAGATATTAAGTTAAGATTCAAAAAAATTTTATATATATTATTCTGACCATTTGCCCCATGTCACTAGCTCATAGAATAGCAGAGATTTAAACATTTTTATAAGTTTTAATAGATTTATATTCTCAAAATATATTAATATCTAAAACAATAAAATAAAAGAAGCCACTGCCAGTAATTATCACACAAATAGATTTATATTAATGCACATTTAAAATTGAGGAATAAACTTATTTTTTAGATTTTAACATTAATAATTTTTTTTAAATTTAAATTATTTTAAATAGATCGCACAGATGGATATTTAAGTTATATTTTACTTTAGAATGTCAAGCATAGATAGTCTACATAGATTTTTTTCACTTAAAAACTTATCAAAACATTCATTCAATCTTAGACTAAAAGTTCATAGTCAACCGAATGCCTGCTCCAGATATATAGTCACAATCAATGTAATATAAAGATGCTAGCATAAAACCACGCCAACAGGAATGTGCATCTGACAGCATGATATTATTTGAAGGAAATGATCCATGTCCAGAACAGGAAAGTGCATCTGTCAGACTAAGGAATCGTATATTTTTTTAAAGAGTGCTACATATGGGGGAGAGCGGTCTTTTTGCCGACTTATAAATCCCTGTTCATAGAGCTAGAAGGGGTTAATGGTGCATGAAATACATCTGCCACCATTGCACCAATCTGACCCTCTTTGGGGTCATGCGTTCAGGTGGGCACATTGCCCTGTATGCTAAACACGCTTCACACTACACTAATATAAACACCCATATATCCTTCCACCAGCATCTCTCTAACTATGAAACAAATAGCCTGAAATTAAAATCCCTTAAACTAAACATAAACGGATTTAAACATAGTTATTAATCCTTATCCATGCAGCTATCTACATCCAATTTTAAATTTAATACATTTTAGTTAAAACAGAATAGAAATAAATAACTTAGTTAAATACAAACATAAATAATTAAATTAAAAAAAATGGAAATGATTGAAATAGCAAACGTATATAAAAACAAATATTTATAATTGATTTAGAGTTTTATTCTTGGTCAGATAAGAGTACATTCATTTATATTACTTTTTTTTTTTTGGATTGATTACTTATTGACGTTATACGGTAATTATTTAACAGAAAGTTCAATTGGTTTATACTTTACGGATTCTGATTTTGAGGTCCATCTTCGTGATCACTTATTTAGATTGTTTGTTTTCCTTTTTAAAAATGAAGCCACCACTTGCCATTTCTTTTTGGTCCCTAACTGTCATAACGAGGTCTCAGCTGGTTGTCCAAAAATTAAATTTATTGCAGACTTCCACATCATGAAAATCTGCAATATAGCTAGTTATAACGACATCTTCATAGTCAGCTCTCAGATCACAATTATAATAATAATTTGGCTTTTATATTTTTATTAGTCTCTTATCATCCAATCTTTGGATTCAACTGGCAAGACATCACTAATCCTCTGGTGTTTCAATTACGGTCCATGCTGACATTTCTGGTGTTTGCATTGGTCATTTAATTTCTTTGTACTCTTATATCTGACCCTTTAATTTATTTTAAATGCCTCAAGGGCCAGTTTAATTTTGAGCAATCATTTAATTAATAAGACAATCATTTCCATTTTCTAAGATTATAGAAATCAACATTATTTCTATTTTCAAAAATATCAAATCTTTAAATCTTTACTTTTTTACAAAAAAAGTTTTTAAAGTTGTCCATCATGCGATCTATATATATACATACGTTAAACAGGTTTGAAATTTCAGTTTTTAAGTTAAGTTTTTTTCTTTTTAATAAATCAATTTTTATTTATGATCTTTATTTTAGTTTTAAAATAATGTGACGGGATATTATATTCCGTTACAATAGTTTAGTTAATTTTTTTTAAAAAAACAATCCAATCAAAAACACACATGTCAAACATATCTTACTTAAAAGGATATTTCATACTTTAAGTCATTTAATGATTTATTGTAAAAATATATATAAGAAAATAATTCCAGTGCTTAATGCTGAACTGAAATAAATATCCAAAAAATTAAATGACTCCTCATGATTAAGAACATCATCAGTGCCATTGTAATATATATATTACAAAATAGCCAGCCTTCATATAGGTCTCTTTAAAAAAATAAAAAAAACTCTAATTTTACAGAGTGTGGTGCTGAATTTATTAGCCAAGTGCAAGTGTGATGGATTAATATTTGGTTATTTATATACATAAGAAATATACATATTACGTTATAAGAAAAATATCTTATATATATATATGGGCTCATGTCAGTGAAAGGCAGAGAGACTAGAAACTAGATCTAAATACCAACTCAAAAGTCAGCACTTATGAAATGTATTTCTATCAATATGAAAGCATGAATTTTTCAGACATGGAAATATCTTCTAATCCAGCTTAACAAACTAGAGAGCTATATGGACCTGAATTCAGCTCACTTTTACCATATAGTAAAAGCCTCTGCAATATATAGTATTGCAAATACCTTCAAACATACATTTATAAAAAATGAAATGTTATAAATTCCATTACTTGCTTTGAAGGTTGCATTTTATGATCACTAGATGGTAGTTTACAAATAGCTCCAACAAGCTTTGTTTACATAAGCAGCTGGTAGAGATAGAATTTAAAATCTCTATCTGTTCTCCCTACTTCCAGACCAGCTGGTTTTGAGCTACATGACTCCACCTAGTGATCATTAAATGCAAGCTTGAAGAGAAGTTATGACATTTATATCATGTTTCATTAATTATAAGTGTACCTATGAAAGTTTTAGCAATGCTATATATTGCAGAGACTTTTACTATATTGTGAAACTGAGCTCAATTCAAACTCATATAGCTATCTTGTTTGTTAAGCTGGATTTGATGACATTTACATGTCTGAAAAATTCATTTTTTGAGATTGATAGAAATGTGTGGGTTGTATTTAGATCTAGTTTCTAGTCTCCCAGTGTTTGCCTGACAAAAGCCATTCAGCTCAAAACCAGCTGGTCTGGAATTATGGAGAACATATAGAGATGTTGAATTTTATCTTTATCAGCTGCTTATGTAAACAAAACTTGTTGAAGCTATTGGTAAAGCTCCATCTAGTGATCATAAACTGCAAGCTTGAAAGCAAGTTATGAAATTTATAACTTGTTTTATTTATTATAAGTGTACCTTTGAAGATTTTACTATATGATGAAACTGAGCTGAATTAAGGCCCATATAGCGATCTAGTATGTTAAACTGAATTTGACATTTTTGCATCTGAAAAATTCATGCTTTCAGATTGATAAAAATGTGTTTTATAAGTGCTGACTTTTGAGTTGGTATTTAAATCTAGTTTCTACTCTCCCAGTCTTTGACTGATGTAAGCCATTTAGCTTGAAACCAGCTGGTCTGGAAGTAGGGAGAACAGATAGAGATTTTGAATTCTATCTCTATCAGCTGTTTATGTAAACAAGGCTTGTTAAAGCTATTGGCCTCATACAACACTTCTTCTACCATCCTAACAACAAATATATGGCAGTGCCAATTCTATTGATCTTAGAATAAACTATTCATCTGATTTTGTCTTAAAATTATTAATGAGGCTTTTAAATGATGTTCTACCTTAGCTTAGCTCACTTGGGTACTACAGAGGTCTATAGGGTGTAAAATGTATATTAGATGTGGCAGGACACATTATGATTAATTGGAACAAAACATCTATTCAGTTCTAAAATAAATAAGAATTAAAATTGGTAAAGTTTTATCATTTAAATTGTCAAGTTATAATCTATACCTCACCTCCTTCCATTATCCACATGCAATGAAAAACCTCCACTATATTAGAAAATTACATTAATAAATAAAAATGTGATGCTGATTGATTACACTGCATGGTAAGTTAGAGTTAAATATAAAATATAGCATTACTTAACTTTTAATTGTACAGTAATTTAAACTAAGTAACTGACTCAATGTCTAATCTAAATAATAAGTGAATATCTGAGGGAATTAATTTATTGCATGGCTTAATTTTAAATCTATACTTTCCAGCAATTACTGATTAATATTATAAAAATAATGATACAAATTAAGCATTATTCTGATAAAATGGTAATAGTTAGATAATGAAAGAACAAGAGTGCATTTTGATTTCAATTCATCATCTAAATAATACGAGAATCATTAAATAATCAAACATTTCATATAGGGTCTGGTTCAAGAAAAGCAATATCATCAGACCTGAACATGTCCATCATTAAATTAAATGGAATAGTGCAGTCATATCATAATAGATATGTAAATGTGTGTGCATGTGTGGAAATATGAAATACAATTGTATGTCAAAGAAGAATTCTGAAAACAACTTTAAATAAATAAAACATTTCTTTACAAGCATAACTTAAATAAACATTTGCTTTACTAACTGACACATATACATGTTTTGATGATTCCAACAATAATGGGTAAATTGTCTACATAAGAGCAAATAACACAGATAATTTTTTATTTTTAACATATGCCAGCTATCAGTGCATTCTGATAGACTTATAAAAGAAACATTACAATGCTAATATTTAAATGGTAATACAACTAAACTTCTTGATATGATACTGGCAAAATTTGCTCAGCTATCAGTCAATTCTGATAAACGTATGAAACAGAAACATTACAAGACTGCACTAAGATAATTAAATATAAAATTATTTTTGGTATTTTATTTTCAATACACTCAAGCTACCAATCATTTATGATATGCTTATGAAAAACAAAACTCTATTAAATACTGACACTAAATTATAAGATGAAATTAAAGTTCTTTGCATTTTACTTCAAATGCACATCAAAAAAAATGAGAGGGGTTTAAATCCAAGAGTAAAAGTAAAACTAACAGGTCAAACTATACTTTAAAAGTTAAATGAATAATTCTATTAATTAATCACCCTTTGTCCTCTTTTGCTTGCTCATTCAAATTAGGATGAAACATTATGAGAGTTGATGGTATGAAATCTAAATAATTAATTTAAAATGATTTGAAGCAGTAATTAGAAAGTTACACATTATTAATGGATTTCTCCATATCTTTTAAATCAATAATTTATGCATGTGACTGAATTATGCTATATGTTATAAAATAATTAATATAACTAAATCCTATGGGTTTACTTATGAAATTGGGAAAAAGATCATAATATGGATGATAACAATGGCCAACCAAGCTTTAATACAAATTCTACTTCCACTGTTCTGTGAGAAAAATCAACTCTACTTTAATTTTCCTTTTTTATCAGCAAACTATCTCACACTTAGCTATGAGTAAAAGATAAAAAACATTCCATTTGGCACATGGTGATAAAAGACTCTACTCATCTAACTAACAATATACAATATCTCACAAGTCTAACTTCTGAGACTTAGAACAAACTGGCATGGATACAATCTCATCACCAAAAATAAGGGAGATACACTACTTGGCTTCTCATATTATATTTCATAAAATACAACTACTAAATCTGGAATATACAATCTACTCATAACAATTACCTCAATAAACTAAGGGAGAGCTTTCTCAATCCCAATAATATACTATATAATCCACCCATATCAAATACTCAAATAAATTGAGAGAGTTCATCTCAATCCCAGATAATACACTATATAACATAAATAACTTCATTCTGCATAGCCACTAAATACATTTCAATCTATGCATAATAAAAAAATAATAAATCCACACTTATATAAATGTTTAATCTTTCAACTTCTGTCACATTTTCATTGTCTAAAAGCAATGGGCATTGAATCATTTCTACTTCAAATTTAAACATTTTATCATAGCTAGATTAAACAACAGACATGTATATAGAAGCATAATGATGCAAAAACAGTTTCAATTCTCTTTGGTAAGAAATACTATAATGTTAACTAATAAGTTGTAGAGATAATAATGAATAAATCTTTCATTTCTGACAAGTGTAATATTTTAACTTGGAAATATCTAATCATTATTAAATAAGCAAAACAATATAACTTCTAGCGAGCAAAGACAAAATAATCTTTTTAGTACATTTTACATTAGCACCAAATTGAAACAAAAATTTGGTTTGGGATGAACAACAAATCTTTAAATTCTGAGTTAAACAATTATTAAAAAATAATTAATTTATAACTTATTGGAAGACACAATGATAAACAATAAGTTTTATATTATGAGCTCTTTTTAAAAATAATCTGTTTACCCCTTAACATTGAATGGATGTTTCCATTTGTCACATGCGTGTATAGTAATACAAGCACACAATAAAAAGTACATTAAAATAATACTAATTACCTAGTATGATATCTTTTTATATTATACTTAGTGAGACATTCTTGATGAAAGCAATAATAACAATAATAAAATAAATTACAAGACAATTTTTTGTAAAAAAAACTATCTAGCTATTGAATGCTAACAAATAATAATAGTTCATTCATAGTCTGTAATTGATGTATCTTAGTCATATACTAAATGGTGGTAATAATTGGTATAAATATAAAGATTGACAAACACATAATGGTTTCCTGCAGGAAGATAAATAATATTATTTTGGATTCAATTTCACAGCATTCAATGTTTTTAGTAATAGCTAATGAACCGCTGGCAATATTACATTTGAGAATTCTCCATTAATATTTATTACAATGTAGGTATAGCAATAATTTATTACTTAAGTCATTAGAAATGTTCAAGCATTTGCTCTGAGTTTTACAAATCATTCTCAAAGCACATAACTAATCAGTCTATAAAATTTACTTAGGTTCACATAAGTTTGTTGATAACATGTTTTAATAAGAAAATTCAACTGCAAATGAGGAGAATAATAAATAAAAGAAATTTACATTCAGTTTTATAATATTCTATCTGTTCATTCCTCAGAATATTTAGAGACAAATAAATAAACAATTCATTAAGTTACACAGTTGTTCTTATTTTTTAGGTAAAAATGGTTAGGTAAATGTTTTAACAATAATACTACAGCAGGCTAGAATAAATTTTTTGCACACATCTTTTTGTCTAAACTTCATTTTATAGTTAGCAAAATTTATTCATAAAAAGTCTGTGAGATGTCTAATGAGAAAGTTCATATTTTTTTCAAAGTAATAAAAGAGTTCATACATTTCTCTAATACTAGCATTAAGATTTAAGTAAAATAGTTTTGAAATATAAACATGCACTTCTATTACTTTTTTAACATTAGAATTAAGATTTAAGTAAAGCACTTTTGAAATATAAACAATAATTTCCATTACTTCAAGATTAAAAAAAATTTAAAATAAAATAGTTTTATAATATAGCACACATATGTATCTCAAATAATGGTTTTAAAATTTAAAATAGTTAGCTAAAAGCAAGGAATAATGTGCCTCATTACAGTCATTTCATGTTTCCATTGTGCAGAAAATTAATAGTAGTTTTTCACTTTCAAACTTGGGTCTTGAAAGAATCAGCTTATAAAACAAAAATGTACTAATAAAATTTTTATTTAGAAAGCAAAGTGAAGTTCAGTGAAATTAAAATGAAGTCCCCCCTTTCTTTGTAAAAAGATTTTCCTTTTATGTTCAGATTATTACCCATGCATCTATTCTTCCAATAATCCAAGGTCATTTGACAGTTCAAAGGTCTCTAGACACAGAATTGCCCCACCCTTTGCACTGAAATTTTCATTACCAGAAGATTATGCAAAAAACTTTTTTCTTGAAAAAGAAGGAAAGCCAAAAAAAAATATTTTGTCAGTTAATAAGAAAAATATTAAACTGAACAAAGAATAAAATACGTTGAATTTCTAAAGTAACAGAATAAATTAATGATAATTATTTTAACAAATAAAATATTTAATAGTATAATTGTTGTTTGATAATTCACTAGTCCAGTTATCCATTAATTCATTTAAAATGTAATTAAGCTGGTTATTCAAACTATTGGTTGTGAAATCCAATATTTTGCTATGAAACATATTTTGTGGTTTAATGAAGTACATGAATGGAAAATGAAGCTGCAAAATGGCACAAGCATATAGAAACATTTAAAATTAATATGCTACAGGTACTAAACTGATCTGAGTGAAATGAAAGTTTCCATGATGATGAGCCAAATATATTGCTCTACTTATACTATAGATTAAAATATTATAAGCAAACAAACCAGAGAATTATCTAAACAAATATCAATACTGTTTTGCAGACAAATAAAATAAATCGGATCAACTTAAACTAAACTGACAATTTCTGAGACAAGCCACCCCCTTCCTGTCATTAATTACTCACTAAAACAGATATTACACATCTCAAAACCTTCAAATTATATCTATAAGTGCTTTTAACATAATTTTATGATCAGTAATATACATTTTTAAAATTTTCAGGTTATTTCATTTTTTTAGTAAGTTGCCATCAGATGATATTGATACAGTGCTATGTAATTACAATCAATATTTCTGATCCCAATCCAGAAGGTTACAATATATATATATTGTGATCTTTTGGTTTGCCACCAGAAATATTATTTTTAATTGTGTACTATTGCATCAGTAATATCCGATATCATCTTATAAAAAAAAAGAAATAATGTGAAATTTTTAAAATTTTTTTAGTAAAGACTTAAAACTATGTTTAAAAGTATTTATAGGTGTAATTTGAAGATTATTAGATATTTAATATTTTATTTTAGTATATAATCAATGATAGAATAGAGGGGTGGCTTGTCATAAAAGGAGTCAGTTCAGTTTAGGTTGATTTTAATTGCTTTTATTTGTTTACAGAACAGTATTAAGAGTTGTTTGAGTGATTCTCTAGTTCATTTTCTTTTTACATTTTAATCTATAGTACAAACAGTGAAATATGTTTAACTCATCATCATTAAAATTGTCATTTCAGTCACATCAGTTTAATACCTATAGTACATTATTTGTAAATATTCATTTAGGTCTGTATCATTATCCAACTTCATTTTTCATTCATATGCTTCATGAAACCATCAAATATCACATCTCATATCCAAGTATTTAATTTTAGCATTACTAGTTTAAAAATTAGCTAAAGTACCTTTTTAAATGAATTGATGGATCACTGGACTGGTGAATTATTAAGCAACCAATATGCTGTAAAATATTTTATTTGTTAAAATAATTATTAATTTTATTCTCTTACTTTAAGAGTACAGAATATTTAATTCTTAGTTCAATGTAATATTTAATATTTTTTTATTTTTAAAGACAAAAGAGTTTTTTTTGTTTGTCTCTATTTTTTTCCTACAAGAAAATTTCTTGCATAAATTAAGTCTTAGTCTCTATCTGATGACCTTTGAACTTTCAAATGCCTTTAGATTGGAAGAATAAATGCTGGGTAATTTTTTTATTTGAGGGCTATAAAAAGTTAAATATAATTCTAAGGACTACTAAAAAATAAAACTACTACAAAAAGACTACTACCAAAGAACTACAACCAAACTCTCTGCTGATAGAATTTCAAAGTATCATCTAAATAAAACTTAATAATGCAGTTTTATTAAAAGCTTATTTTTCCAAAAAAAAAGCCAAGTTGAAAGTTTAAAGTAATAAAAAGTTTTGAAATGATAATCGTGTGTGAACAACCTAAAGGTACATTGATTTTTTTCTTAATTGACAGTTTCAGAATTCTCAATCATTATTTTAAATGCATGAGTGTATTTACACTGTAACATATTTAAAATTAATTAGTAATACGAAGAGTAGAATAGAAGTACGTAATTATATTTCAAAATCATTTTATTTAAATTTTATTCTTACTTGTGAAGAAGACAGAAGAATGTTTGCTTATTTTACAAAATTATTACTCTCAATTTTAAATTATAGTATTAAGAAAACAACTGCAACGTGTGCATATCTTCATTATGTCAGAAAAATATGCAGACTCTTATTAAGTTTTTCTAGAACTCTTTATAATAAATTTTGTGCTAGTTATAAAGAATAATAAAAAAAATGCATAGGAATCATTTTATTATAATTTTATTGAAATACTTGCCTGACTATTTATAATTTTTTTTGCCTATTAGAAAATAAGAATAAATATATAATTCAACTAAGTATTTAATTATTTTTCCTAATTACTATAAGAAATGGATATAGAAAATTGATGAAGCTGATAATGACTTTTATTGCATTAATTGTCCTCTTGTTTGCAATGGAATTTCTTATACAGAATATTGCCAACCAACCCACGGAAAGTTAAATAAATGTTATCAGTTCAAATAATTGTATATGTTTTATGAATGGCTCTGAAAAAAGAAAATAAACATGAAATAAATGCCTAATATGAAATGTGAATTATTACTGCTTTTATATAACATTGATAGCAATTTCATTAGCTCAGCTAAAGAACATTGAATATGCTATACTTGAGTCAAAAGAATATTGTTATTTGTTTTTCTGCAGGAATGTGTTGTTTTTGTCAATATTTATCCTTGTGTGCTTCTTCTTCTTCTTCTTCTTCTTCTTCTTCTTCTTCTTCTTATTATTATTATTATTATTATTATTATTATTATTATTATTATTATTATTATTATTATTATTATTATTATTATTATTATTATTATTATTATTATTATTATTATTATTATTATTATTCATTTTAGAGACATGACCAAGGGATGTCATGTATAAACTATAATAAACTTTCGTTTTCAACCCAGAAGAAGAACAAAATAACTTTATTTATTTAATCATATTTAGTAGATAGATAGTATAAAGGTTGTTTTATGATTTTATTATTTTTTATTATTATATTTATTATGTCTACAAGAACATCTCCTAAATGTACAATAGTAAGGGAATATTGTGCAAGGTATTTATTATTATTATTTTGGTATAAACTTTATAGTGTGCCATATATAAATGTATGTGCTTGGTAAAATGAAGACATCCATTCAAGGTTAAAAGGGGTGAACAATTATTTTAAAAGAGTTTCATTACATAAAATCCATAATATATCTTTGCATTTTTTTTAATAGATTAAAAAATAATTATTTTTAATAATTATTTAACCTAGAACATAAAGCTTCATTATTTACCTGAGTTAGACTTTGGCTTTGGATTTGTGCTAATATAAATGCACTATAAAAAGATTATTTTGCCTTATCTTGCAAACAGAAATTATTGCCTTGTTTCTCAACCGTAATTAATATGTTTTAAGTTATGAAAATTATATCAGATATGAAATGTTTACCCATTATTGCGTTTACAGCTGGGAATTAATATCTATACTGTAGTTTTTTACCTACTGGGGTTTGAATTGTCTTTATTATCATTATGCATGTGTATGTGTGTATATTAAAAAAATCAACTATAATAATGTGTAATATGCAAGTAAAATGAAATAAAGTATATTGTTTCAGAAAATGGGAATGTATTATTCAAATTTGAAAGTTAGAATTTGTTTAAGCATGAATTTATTGTTCTTTATTATGTTTGATAAGAAAAGTATTTAGTGGCTATTTGTAGTAAAAGTTAATGATGTTTTATTGGGACTTGTGGGATTGAATAATCTCTTTTTCTTGTTATTTGAATATTTGATATGGCAGATTGCCTATTATATCCTATGGCTCCTTATTATGTTTAATAAGAAAAGTATTTAGTGGGAATTTATAGTAAAAGTTAAGGATGTTTTATTGGGTCTTGTGGGATCAAATAATCTCTTTTTTTGTTATTTGAATGTTTAGTATGCCAGATTGCCTAGTATATCTTACAGGATAAGATAAAATCCCTTTGTTATAGAAGTATTTGATAGAAATGGATTGAATCCTTCATTTTGATATTTGATATTATGAATTAGGGTATGTGAAGCCTGATATTTTCTCTCCCAGATATTTTGGTGTTGAGATTTATTCCCACCAATTTATGTAGTCTCAGAAGTAGACTTGGGAGTTATTGTCATGTTAGTTATAAAATTAGAATTGTGAAAATCTTTTATCCTATGTGCTTATAGAATGCTTTCATTTTACTCATAGCCATGTTGCCAGCTAATTTAGTGATAAGAAGAAGAATAAACGTAGAATTGATTTTCACATAAAAACAGCTGTGTTAGAACTAGTGCTGAAGCTTGTTTGGTACTATGTCATTGTCCATATTATCATTTATTTATACATCCATATGTAAACCAATTGGATTGATTAGTATTAATTATTTATTGTATGACACATAGCATAATGCAGACACAGATATAAAGTACTAATTTAACAGTTATTAAGAAAAATCTGTCATTAATGCCTAGTTCAATCATTTTGCATTTATTATTTTAAATTTCATATCATCAGATTTTATAATATTTAATTATTACTGGTATAAGCAAGCAAAAGAAGACAAATCATAATTAATTAATAGCATTATTTATTTCTACTTTGCAAAGATAAACATAGTTAATTGATAGAATTATTTCCATTTTGCAAAGTATAATTCAGTCTTATTTTATGTTGATTCTTAGGTTCAACCCTTCTTATTTTAGTTAATGTGCATTTTAAAGTAAAAATGCCAAGATTTAGATTTATTTTATAATATAATTGAAATATTTAACTGATGTGTTTGTTATAGGCTTATTAGATTGATTAATAATTTAAAAAGAATATAAAACATTTTAAAGTAAAATGCCACGATTTTAGTTCTATTTCATAATGTAACTGAGATATTTGACCTATGTTGTGTGTTATAGACTTGTTAGATTAATTAATAATTTAAGAGTGATATAAAAAACAAGATGTCGAATATAAAATAAATTCTGTAGTTTGTTGCCAGGAATGTAAGGCTATATTATTTCAGTTCCACATGTTTATTAGAAGGGTATGATAAATAAAAACTAATTTTGCAATAAAATACAAAGATTCTATTTTAGTTTATTCTTTAGGGTTAAAGATATAATGTGTTGCCATAAGTCAATCAAAGTGACTTATTAGATGAAATATATTAGATAAGAAGTTAGAAAATTATCTTGTAATTTCTGCTATTATCTAGGTTTTCAACCACTGATGTTATTATATCCAGAACATGTACTTGTTCAAATTGGAAAGAAGTTAAATGTTTGTTTAACTATATTTTGTTTAATAATATTTTTTATTCAAAAACTGTATTCAGGATTCTTCTTTACCATACATTCATGTTTAACATTTCCACACATACTCATACATTTATTTTATTTATTATGATATAACTATATTTTCATTTAATAATGATAAAGATTCAAATATGATGATTTTGATTTCCTTGATCCAAGCACTGCATGAAATATTGATTAGCTACAAATTCTCTAAAGGTTTAGCATTCAGTTATTGTTTAGATGATGAACTGAAATCAAAATGTACCCCATTTCTTTCATTATCTAATTATTATTATTATTATTATTATTATTATTATTATTATTATTATTATTATTATTATTATTATGTTGTTGTTGTTGTTAGGGTATTGCTTGATTTATTCCATACTTTCATAATATTAAATAATATTTGTTAAGAGATAGAAATTTTAGATTAAGCCATGCAGTAATAGTTCCGTGAGATATTCAATTATTAATTTAGATCAAATATTAATTCAGTTAACTAGATCCAGCTTGTTATCTATTATAGTTTCTAAATATTATAAATTTATTTCTTAATTTAGTTTTATAATATGGTAGAGGTTGTTCAATGCATGTGGATGATGAGAGGAGGTGAAATATTGACAATAATTAGTTAATTTAAATGGTAGAATTTTACCAATATAATTATTTATTTTAGGATGTTTTATTTCCTATTAATTATATATTTCCTCCCATATATAATGTACATTTTATACCTCATACACCTCTGTATCCCTCAACTGAGCTAGGTTAAGGTGAAACTTTAATTAAGAGCCTCATAAATAAAATTAGGATAAGGTTAGATAAATATTTTATTCTATGATCCATAGAATTGGCACCCCCAGGTATTTGTGGTTGTTGGTGATCGGTGGTGAGGGATTACAATATATATATATATATATATATATATTGTAAAATGGTGTGGAAAAGAGTTGAAAATGATATAAGAAAGTATAATTGTGAACTAACAAGGAAAGTTGTAGAAGAGAATAAAAGTCTAAAGAGAGTAAAACAATACTTTGGTATTGGTAGGAAATTTATATCTGCAATCAGAAAAAAGATGGCATTATTACTAAAAAAAGAGATGACCTTATGAAATGTGTAGACTTCTATCAAGAATTATATAGTAATAAAGAACAAGTGCCTCCTATACCTATTATATCTTCCGAATTGCCCAGAATTTTGAATGAAGAAGTGACACATGCAATTAAATTTATGAAGACAGGGAAGGCTCCAGGTAATGATGGAATTATAATTGATATATTAAAAGAAGCAGGTGAAGAAATACAAAAATGTTTAGCAAAGTTATATACCAACTGTCTAAATGATAAAGATGTACCAGATGATTGAAAGAATGCAGAATTATTATTAATATTTAAAAAAGATGATAAAAAAGATATTAGAAATTACAGACCTATTAGTCTTTTATCAGTTTTATACAAAATTTTTACTAAGGTAATTACAACTTGTCTAGAGAAAACACTGGATTTCCACCAACCAAGAGAACAAGCTGGATTTAAAAGTGGCTTTAGTACAGTAGATCATATCCAGGTATTAAGAGAAGTTATAGAAAGAACAAAGGAATATGAGTTGCCATTATGCTTAGGATTTGTAGATTATGAAAAGGCATTTGATTGTATAAACATTTCTTCAGTGATTAAAGCATTGAATCATCAAGGTGTAGATCCAGAATATTGTCATATTTTAAAGAATATTTATAAAAATGCAACAGCAACAATTAGATTACATAATGATAGTAGAAAAATCAACTTTGAAAAGGGTGTAAGACAGGGTGACTCCATGTCTCCAAAACTTTTTACTGCAGTGCTGCAATAAGTATTTTGTGGATTAACATGGAAAGTTAAAGTAGTGAAAGTAAATGGAGATTGTTTAAGTAATTTAGATTTTGCAGATGATGTAGTTGTTTTTGCAAATAATGCTTTAGAGTTACAGGAATTGTTGCAGTAGTTATCAGATAAAAGTAGGAAAGTAGGACTAATGATAAATGTTAAAAAAACTAAAATAATGTTTAACAGATTTTTTCAAATTATGAAAATAAAGATTAATTATGATGAGTTAGAAGAAGTTAACAGTTACAAATACCTTGGTCAGATTATTAATACAGATGGAAACATAATGGATGAAATTAATCATAATACTATACTTGGTTGAAGTGCTTTTGGTAGAAATAACTTGATACTGAAAGGAAATATGCCTATGTATTTGAAAAGGAAGGTTTTTAATAAATGTGTTTTTCCAGTTCTTACTCATGGATCTGAGACTTGGACACTTAATAGAAGAGCAATACAGAGACTTCACACCATTTAAAGATGTATGGAGAGATGCATGTTGGGAGTAACAAGAATAGATCAAAAACACAATGTATGGGTAAGAAAACAAACAGGTGTAACTGACATCATTGAAAAAATTAAAAGACTGAAGTGGAGTTAGTCTGGACATATTGTTAGAAGAGATTCCAAGAGATTGTAAAAGACTCAGAAAAGACCACATGAGAGATGGATTGATGAAATAAGAAAGTGTGCAGGGGTGATGTGGAGAAGAGAAGCTAAAGATAGGAAAAGATGGATTGAACTTGGAGAGACCTTCATCCTGCAGTGGATTGATAATGATTGATGATGATGATATATTGATATGAAGATTTTCACAGGTTACATATATAAAAGACATATTTTGCAGGTTTGTCTGTGTTAAAAAAATTAAATAATATACTGACATTTTGACTTGATCACACAAGTCATCTACTGGATGATAAAAGATAAAAAGATGGTTATTAAAGGTTCTACAATCACTGATTTGAAAAAAAATTAAAGTTCTACCAATAGCAAATTGTTAAATTAAGAATGTTTTTTTTTAAAAAATCTTTCCAAATGAAAGAAAGTTTGCATGTATCATCTTGCTTATTGGTACAATCTGGCCTTTTAAGTATCTCAATGGCTTCTCTAATTTTGCACTGGTAGAGATTATATGTATATTCCCCATTGGTAAATGTGATCTAGTGATTGGGTGAGAAAAAAACATTCTTGCCCTTGAATAGCCTAAAACTAATAGATAAGTGCATATAAGGTAAATTCTATTGAATAACACACCACCATAAATCATTAATGATTCCCTGCCAGAAGTCATACCCCTAAGCTCACTCACAAACAACAAACAAACAAAAGAAAACCCATAATTTGTGCACCAATTTATTCTATTTATATTTTAGCTTCATAAGTAATATGATGATGATGTTCCTCCCATCTTAAGCTTTATAACGACATAAATCATGTGTTATTAATTTAGAAATGACGAATAATTCTATGGTATGCACAAATTTATATTATAAAAAACTTCAATAGTTTAATGGATACTTTAATGATAATAAGTTACTATGCATAGCCTCTTTTAAATAATATTATGTTGCTTTCTACATCTAATTAGTTGTCAAATTGTCATTACATCTCTAAACTATAGTTCATGATTAGAATCTGCTAGCAAAAATAGTTTTCAGGTTATTTTTAATAAAAATAATAATCAACCTCGGTAAATATATAAACTTTTTTAATCAAAGAATTGAATTTTATTATTAGTGATTTATTGATAAACACAAAAAATTTACACAATAATCAATAAAGATTGGTCATATTTAATGATAATAAAAACAACAATAAATACAGTCTATAAACTATGTTTTATAATTGGAATCCAATAGTAATGATGATGATTAATTTATTTTTTACAAGAAAAATATCTGAGAATTTAATTTTATTATTTATACACAAAAAATGTACATAGTAATCAATAAAGATTGGTTGTATGTAATAGTAACTACAAAAGCAATTATAATCCCTCCCACCAAATAAAATTAAACTCAATCATCAGTCCTATATAATATGATATATGAATATTAATACATTTAATAGGTGTATAGATGTCTGAGTTCATAAAAGATTTAAATTTCATAAATAAAACAATCAAAGCACACACATACATACATAGTACATAACACATAAAATATATGTATAAAGCCTTATACAAAAAAATTTAAAAATAGATAGAGATAATTTCCCATAATTTTAAAGATATATATATGTCAAAAAATAGATATTTTTAATCATAATCCTCATTCATCTCATGTCCCCCCCCCATTAAACTAGGTTATTGATTACTTTAAATTTATTCCTCATTATAATAAATTTCCACTTTTATTCTCTTTTTAGATTTTCACATTTATACATAACACCCATCCAAGCATACCGATAGTGTTGCGTGTTTGTATTTACAATAAGAGTAATAGCAAAAAATTTCTTTTCTTTTTTTTTTAAAACAGGCAAAACTCTCCATACATTAGTGCCATTCAGTGCCAACAAGAGTAATCAATAGATGTCAGAAGACTTGTGCATAAAATCTCTATCTAGTGCATACTCATCCAACATCCCCAGATTAGTTTCTGGCTCATAGCCTTCGTAAGATTCAAAGCTTCACACTGATGAAGATTACAAAACAAGACAGAAAATAGTCTGGGGATGTTGGATGAGTAGGCATCAGATAGGGATTTGAGGCACAAGCCTTTTGTTATCCATTGATTACTCTGGTTGCCACTGAGAGTTTTTGTCTGTTTTAATAACAGTAATGTACTAGCATAAGAGATAGTGATCATGTGTTGTTTAGTGGTTTCTCTTTTTTCCACAATATAAAAATTAACAAAAGAAAACATTTTATAAGTGCATATATAAGTGATTACATATAATATTAATATAAAAAATTAATATACTATGGATATAATCAATATCAAGTATTAGTGAAGACTTTTTTAATGATTGATGCTTCATTTAACAATTTGGAAGAGAGAGAAAAAAGAATGGATAATAATAAGAAAAAAAATTTTTAAGAATTATTGAGAAAAAATATATTACAATATGCTTTTTCTTGGATTTAGAAACCATTACAATTAGTTTAATAATTTTTATTTTAAGTAGAGTTTATTCAATATTAATAATTTAAATTTAGATATACACAATTGTTTGATACACAAAGAAAGTTCACATAATAATCAATAAAGATTAATTATATTTAATGGTAGTAACAACAATAAATATAATCTTTAAACTGTTTTATGAATGAAATCCATAAGTGTGATGATGATGACTTCAATACACACAGAAAAATTTATTTAGTATCAATAAAGATTGGTTATATTTAATGATACCAACAGCATATATAATCTTCCCCCTCATTCTCCCAAATGAATTTAAACTCAACCATTGGTCACATATAATACGATATATGGATGTTGATGTATTTAGTAAATGTATAGATGTCTGAAAACATGAAACATTTACATTTCTTACATAAAACAACCAAACACACATACATGCGTAGTTTATAACACAAAATATATGTGTAAAACCTTACACAAAAAAATCTAAAGATAGGTATGGAAAATATTTTACATTCATAAAGATATGTGTGTGTAAAAACTGATATGATTCTAATCATAATTTTCATTCATTACCATTATTTTTACTTTTAATATCTCCTGCATTTTTCTTTGACCACGAAAAAACATGTAAATATAAATTTAAATTTAATTTTGAAAATGTAAAAATTCTTTATGAAGAGAGAAACCATAGTAAAAAAAAAATAAATTAAAGAGGCAATTTTTATAAACAGGAATAAATCGACAAGCTGCTAACATTAAAATACGAGATTCGTGAAATTTGAAATGATGACATTTGCTTCCGCTTTTATTTTTGAATTTAATGGCAGTTAAGGCAGGTTTAAGTAATTAACCAAAAGTACTTCTACAGATTTAAGGATTGTTTGTAATAGTTTGTAAACCATTAAATTTATTATTTCAATTATAATTACAATATATATATATATTGTAACCTTCCCTTAGAATAACTAGCAATTTTAACTAATCAAGCTCCACATTTTAGGTGCTAAATCCACCATTGTAACCTTCCCTACCCAAATACTCAAGAATATAAGCATAAAAACAAATGTTAAACTAAAGATATGATTTTTATATTGAACTAAGCTAGCATGAAACTATAAATCTAAAGAATATTACAAGGTGATTATGAATATAATAACTTCTGGTCAAACTAGCTTTAAAATCCACAAACAAAATGTTATGAAAGAAATTTATTATTTTTCAAATCAATAAATAAATAATAATTAGATCTTTGGAATGAATATAAACTTAAAATTATGAATTGAGTAATAAGTAAATTCGGATGTGGATTACTAAATGGATGATGAAGTTGAGTTATAATTAAATACTAAAATGAAATGAGTATAAAAATGAAGAGAAAAGAAAGAGGATGTATGAGAATAATGAATGATTAAAATGATGATAGAATAACAGTTAATAAATGACTAAGATGATAATAGAATTAAGGTCAAATGAGAATTAATAAATAAAAGAATGATCAAAATGAAATTGAAGAACAATGTTGATGATGGAGACTGAGATCTTAAACTATAAACTAATATTGTATTACTTGATAATAAGATAAACTAAATAAAAGAGAAATTTCATGTTTGACAAAACCAGCATATTGACCATATTGTCTAAACAAGCTAAACGTTTTAAGACACAAGAAGCAATTTACACCTTAAAGTGTGGTTGACTTTCATAAAACAGTAAATATAACATACCTCAAATCCAACTACAATACATCACTGTAGATAAAAAGTATACCATAAATTCAAATTCTACACTGAAAGTTAATAAGTTATTCTTCTCAGGGTTCAAACAACTTAAATATTGTTATACAAGATATACTTGGGTCAGTGAGAGGGATTTTACCACTACCCAAATATAATGCACAAAACAACTTTTAATACAAAATCGAATGAAAAAGAAATATTTTGCAATTTCAAAGAAACTTTATAAACTCCATAACTATTATAAACTTTAAGGTTGAAGAAATATGAATAACTTTTTAATAACAAAACACACTAATTTCCTAACTTCCTTTTCTCAAATAATTATGAGCAATGTTATCAAGATCAATGAATGAAATATTTGCAGATTCAAATAAACTGACTAAATCCACATTAAGTGTTTATCATTAATATACCTGTTATAATAATATACAATCTAGGTTAATAATATTTTGATTATTAAGTGATAATGCCTTAGACGTACTTTTAAACTATAGGGCTTAACAAAGATATTCTGGTATACTAACACACAGTTAAATACCCTATTTTGATTGATGATGATTTCCATATAATCAGATGATATATCGATAGCAATAGCAATAATAATGTGTATAGTGATTAGCAATAAGACTACAGACAACTATGATTTATTTACACTATTTACAAATTTATTTCAGACACATTGTCTGAAATAGAACAGAGACATTAAATCAAATTACATATAGAGAGTCATTTATATCCCATTGACTATATGCATAGCATATAAGATAAGCTAATTCAGTGATATTCATATTATCACTATCATTATTGGCTATGTTTCTATTATTTTATAGTAAATTAGCACTCAAATTATAAAACAGAAGTGTATTTAAATCTTTGGGATATGTGCAAATTTTAAATCTAAAACTCAAAGTTATAAAGTAGCATATTCCACTATAACTATTTTATTCATCAGAATATAATAAAAACAATTATCATATGGAGCACAATTAACAATTATTTTTAATATGAAGAGATTTATTGTATTAATGTGGGGACAGACATCAGAGGTCAAATGCATACATGGCACCAAAACCTCGTCTATGTCCACAACATATTCTCATCATTAATCTATTTTACTGATCCAATGGTGAATCACTGCTTGATGAAAATAAATCAACATTGTACATGTGTATCATTTGCTCTTCCATAGAGAAGTTTTACAATCACTAGTAATTTTTGGTTGGTATGTTTATAAACTGATGAATATACTACAACATCATAAAGAAACTATTCCAATTAAGCAAACACTATAAATAAACCAGTGTCCCTGAATCTAACCATATCCTATCTTTGCTATTTAATTTTAAAATACTAAAACTTCACCATACTTGGTGGAAAACTAACTAGATAATATCATGAGAGATCAAACAATAAAAAGAAATTCTACAAAGCAACATGATAGTTGTATAATAATATGGCCAATTCCAATACTTTTTATTCTAGGTACAAATGTGTAGACATTGTCGCATCACAAGAAAACAGAATACAGACCATGGATATAATTCTTTTTTGGGATTAACTATGCTAAGTAAGCAGTAACTATTTATCAGTTTCAACAATATAATCCTCTCATGGAATTAGTAATGGGAGAGAGTATTCTATCTGCCCATGTACATATCAATAATACTATTTTTGATATTATATATGCCACTTGCTTATCAGCTGAAAGCTGTCACAAATCCTTATCAATACAATATCAAGGTAACATAATTTTAACAATAAAAGTGGAAATATAAATATTCCATTTCACAATGCAGAAACTAATAGTGTATTAAACAAACCAACATATAAGTCAAACAACCATTAATTATTTTTAAAAGCATAATAATACTTTTGTTATAACAAGCAATACACATGTAGACAATAAAGATTAGCATACATTTTATATTTAAAGTGACATGCTAATTCATAGGCAAAATTTAAGAAATGCAAAATGCTTATATCAAATATTTCATATAATAAAGCAATTGTGTCATTATACTATATCTTTGACAATTTTGTCTGTTTGTTTATCTTTCAATAAAATATTAAAATCTATTTTAAAAGTGTGAGAGATGAATCTCTCTCTCTCTCTCTCTGTCTAAATAAATGATATTTAACAAATATTTTCCATCAACTAGGAAAATAACATATATATATATTGTAACCCCTCATCACCGATTACCACAACCAAAAATACATCAGGGCACCAATTCTATGGATTATAGAATAAACTATTAATCTAACTTGACCCTAAATTTACTTATGATGCTCTTAAATAAAGATTCACCTTAGCCTAGCTCAGTTGAGGGATACAGAGGTCTATGAGGTGTACAATGTACATTAGATGTGAAGGAAATATCATGATTAATAGGAAATAAAAGATCTATTAAATTCTATATAAAACAAGAATTAAATTGGTAAAATTCAACCATCCAAAATTAACCAGTTATAGTCTACGCTTCACCTCCTCTCATCATCCACATGCATTGAACAACCTCTACCATATTATAAAATTAAACTAATAAATAAAATGTAATATTTAGAAACTATAACTAAACCTATTATTACATGATCACATCTCCAATACTAGCACATAATTGTTTATAAACAAAGCAAAGCAAAACTCCATATAGTAGTGCCACCTGTGCTAAACAGAGTAATCAATGGATGCCAGAAGGCTTGTGCATAAAATCCTATCTAATTCCTAATCATCCAATATCCCCAGACTAGTTTCTGGCTTTTGGCTTTTGTCAGTGAGTAGATGCATTGCTCTCAGATCCAAAGCTCATCCTTGACGAAGGCCACAAGCCAGAAACTAGTGTGGGAATATTGGATGAGTAGGCATTAGATAGGGATTTTATGCACAAGCCCTCTGGCATCCATTGATTACTCTGTTTAGCACATGTGACACTACTATATGGAGTTTTGCTTTGCTTTGTTTATGAACCTATCATTACTAAATTTTTAATTATACACTAATCTAACCTAGTTAACTGAATTTAAAATTTAATTTGAATTAAAAATTGAATATCTCAGGAAATTAATTCATTGTATAGCTTAATTTAAAATCTCTATCTCTCAACAACTATTATTTAATATTATGAAAGTATGGAATAAATTAAGCAATACCCTAACAAAATACTAATAGTTAGATAATGAAAGGAATCCAGCACATTTTGATTTTAATTCATCATCTAAACAATTACTAAATGATAAAACCTTTTTTAGAAAATCGTTAAATAATTGACATCTCATACAGTGTTTGGATCAAAGAAGTCAACATCATCATATCTGGATGTTTATCATTAAATTAAAAGAAAAGTACAATCAAATCATATTAGATAAAATAAATGTGTGAGCATGTGTGAAAATATGAAACACAAATGTATGTTTAAAAAAAATTCTAAATACAATTTTGAATAATAAAACATTTATTAAAAAAAATATAGTTAAGCAAACATTTAATTTCTTTACAATTTGTACAGATATAAGTTGTGGATGTATTAACATCAGTGGTTGTAAACCTGCATAAAAGCAGAAATCACAAGATAATTTTTTAATTTTTTTAATCTGACACATTTCATCTATCGAGTCACTTTGATAAACTTATGGCAACACATCATATCTTTAACTCCAAAATAATAAACTAAAATAAAATCTTTACATTTTATTGCAAAAATGGTTTTCAGTTATCAGTCATTTCCTATAAACATATAGAACTGAAGTAATATAAACTTACATTTTTAGTAATCAACTACAAAATTTATTTTATATTCAACACCTGGTTTTATAACACCAGTTATCAATTAATCTAATATGTCTATAACAAACAATATAGGTTAAATATTTCAATTACATTATAAATATATAGGGTATATGAGCACAGACTTTCACATGACCCACCACTCTCTACTCTATCTAATAACACTGATACACTTAAACACATATATGTTGAAACGATAAATAATCACCAATAAAACTAAAAATCTTGGCATTTTACTTTAAATGCACATTAATGAAAATAAGGGGTTTGAACCTAAGAACAAACACAAAATAAGATCAAATTATACTTTGCAAAATGGAAATAATTCTATCAATTTGCTATGTTTTATCTTTGCAAAATAGAAATGAATAATGCTATTAATAAATGATGATTTGTCTTCTTTTGCTTGCTTATTCCAGTGATGATTAAATATTATGAAAACTGATGATATGAAATTTAAATAATAAATGCAAAATGATAGAAGTTAGGCATTAATGTTGAATTTTTTTTATAACTTTTAAATTAGTACTTTACACATATGACTGCAATGTGCTGTGTGTCATATAACAAATAATTAATACTAATTACTCCAATCGTTTTACGTATGAATGTGTAAATAAATCATAATATGGACAATGACAATGGACCAAACAAGCTTCACCACTAATTCTAACACAGCTATTTCATGAAAAAATCAATTCACTTTTATTATTATCAATAAATTATCTGGCACATAGCTATGAGTAAAATAAAAGCTTTCTATAAACACATGGGATAAAAGATTTTCACAATTCTAATTTTGTAACTAACAAGACAATAACTCCCAAGACTACTTCTGAGACAACATAAACTGGTGGGAGTAATTCTCATCACCAAAAAATCAGGGAGAAAAAATACTTGGATTCATATACTCTAATTCACAATATCAAAACTGGAGGATTCAATCTACTCCTATCAAATACTTCAATAATAAAGATATTTTACTCTATCCCATAAGATATACTAGGCAATCTACCATTATTATAGTTGAATTTAATAATATACACACATATACAAACATAATAATACACAGACAATGCAAATCCCAGTAGGTAAAAAATTACTGTAAAATATCAATTACCAACTGGAAAAGCAATACTAGGTAAACATTTCATATCTAATATAATATTTATGAATTGAAAACATATTAATTATGGTTGAAAAGCAAGGCAAGATATTTTCTACTGGCAAGATAAGACAAAATAATTTTTTATAGTGCATTTACATTAGCACAAATCTAAAGCAAAAGTTTGGCTTAGATAAATAATAACGCCTTATATTCTAGGTTAAATAATTATTGAAAATGATTATTTTCTAATTTATTGAAAAATGCAAAAATATACTATAAGATTTTATATAATGAAACTCTTTTAAAATAATTGTTCACCCTTTTTAACAATAAATGGATGTCTCCCTTGTATGTTTATATTGTGAACACACAATAAAACATATACTAAATTAGTAATAAATAACTTGTATAATATATCCTATATTATACATTTAGTGAGATGTTCTTGTAGAATACAATAATAAATATAATAATAAAAATCATAAAACACTTCTTAAACTATCTATCTATTAAATATCAAATAATAATAATAATAATAATAATAATAATAATAATAATAATAATAATAATAATATCAAATAGTAATAATAATAATAATAATAATAATAATAATAATAATAATAATAACAACAACAACAACAACAACAACAACAACAACTAGAGACTTTTTTCTTCATTACTTAGGTTGTAAAAATGAAAAGTTTATTGATAGTTTATAAATGACATCCTTTGATCATCTCTTAAATAATAATAATTAGCACACAGAGATAAATATTGACAAAAACATAACACACATTCCTGCAAAAAAACAAAACATTATTTGGGATCCAGAATAGCGCATTCAATGTTTTTTAGCAAGGCTAATAAACCACTATTAATATCATGTAGGATAAATTTTTATTAATTAAGCAATAAACATTTTTTTCATGATGCAAATAAAGTAATAATTCATATTTCATTCATGGGATATATTCAAGTATTTATTTTATATTTTTACAGAGTTATTTAGAAGTACATTTAATTATTTGCCTGATAATATTCACTTAAATTTCCATTTGTTAATTGGCAATATTCTACGTAAAGAAATTCCACTATAAATGAGAAGAGCAATCAATAAAGTAAAGTCATATTCAATTTTATTCATTTTATAAATTCATTTCTCATCTTAATTGGGAAAAATAGATCAATATTAACAACGCATTCAATTGCACATTTAGTCTTAATTATTTTTTTATAGGCAAAATAGAAATAATTAAGCAAATGTTCCTATAATGATGGCAATGAATTTAAATGATTTGTATGCATCCTTCTTAATCGTTTTTTACAACTAGCACAAAATTTATCAGAAAAAGTTCTTAATATGTTTAATAATAGTTTGCATATTTTTCCAACATAATAAACATATATACATGCTTCAATTGTTTTCTTAATACCATAACTAAAATTTAAAAAAAATAATTTTGAAAAATAAACATACATTTTTCTTTCTTCTTCGCAAGTAGAATTAAAGTTTAAATAAAATAATTTTAACATCCTACCATTCTTTTCCACAGATTAATAGTTAATTTTAAATACTTTATAATGTAGATACACTTATGCATTTAAAATAATGATTTGAGAATTCTGAAACTGTCAATTAAGAATAAAGATTTATGTACCTTTAGGGTTGTTCATGCTATCATTGTAGAAGAAACTTGTAGTACCCTTTAACTATCAACTTGGTTTTTATTTCTTGGAAGAATAGGCTTTTAATAAAATTGTACTATTAAACTTTCCTTAGAGAATAATTTGTAGTTCTATCAGTAGAGACCTTTAGCTAGTAGTCTTCTTTATTTGGGAGTCTTAGTTGGTTGTCCTCTTCACAATATAATTAACCCTTTTAATAGCCCTAAAAAAATTTACACAGAATTTATTCTTCCAATCCAAAGTTATTTGAAAGCCCAAAAGTCACCCGACAGAGTCTATTTGCTCCGCCCATTGCAATAAAACTTAATTTATGCAATAAACTTTTTTGTCTTGAAAAAGAAAGACAGTAAAATAAATCACTTTGTCTATTAAAAAAAATAAAAATTAAAAATTAAATTGAATTAAAAATTTATATTTTTAAAGTAACAGAATAAAATTGATAACAATTATTTTAACAAATAAAATATTTTCTGTATAATTATTGTTCAATAATTCATCAGTCCAATAATCCATTAATTTCACTTAAAATGTAATTAAGCTGGTTTTTAACTTTATTAGTTATGAAATTAAATATTTGGATATGAGATATGATACTTGATGGTTTAATGAAACATATGAATGAAAATTAACTTGGATAATGCATGAATATATACAAATAATATACAATAGGTATTAAACTGACATGACTGAAATGACCATTTTAATGATGATGAGGGAAACATATTTTACTGTTTATACTATAGATTAAAATATGAAAAGTAAATGAACTAGAGAATCATTCAAACAAATCTTACTACTGCTATGTGAACAAATAAAACAAATTAGCATCAACTCAAACTTAACTGACTGTTTTAGAACAAGCCACCCCTTATCCTATACTGATTATACACTAAAGTAAGTTAGTGAACATCTAATAATTCTCAAATTGCACCTATAAATACTTTGAAGCATAGTTTTAAATCTTTAGTAAAAAAAATTAAAAAATTTCATGTTATTTCATTTTTTTAATAAGATAATATCAGATGTTACAGATATAGTATTGTACAATTCCAATTAATATTTCTGGTGCCAAACCACAAGATCACAACTTGCTCTTTCTTGTAATGAAAAAAAAAGAAATACGCAATTATCAACAATATAACATTAGTAATTTAAATATCATACACTAATATTAACATTCAGGCTCTATAAATCCTATGCTAGCCATTATACTTTGGTTAGAAAGAGTATCAAGTGGTGAGCATTATAAGTACCTCTTGTTGTCTCTGGGGTAAAAACCAAAAATGCGTTCTCACCCATTTGTTTTATTACTTAATAAGAGCCTTCATTGAGATCTATAAATTTTCAGAATGTATGCTTTTTAAGATTGCTCTTGTGAGTGGTTCTGATCATTATATGATCATGGATTTTGAAAGGGTGAAGACCAATTTTATGGTGGTAAACATGTTTATCACCTTTCCTTTTAAGATTAGTGTGTGCCAGTGTCAGATCATGCAAGACATAAACAACTTCTGGAATGACAGGTAAAGGTATTTTGATTAGCAAGAGTTCAGCTTTACCAAAATGCAATCAGAGGTGTGTCATTTTGGTAGATTCATTTATAGTAATATTGATATAATAGATAATTTGTGGCAATTTATGTACCCATTGTCTATGGTCCCCTCCTAGATACACTCAGAATAATCTGCTGATCTCCCACATAATTCTCTCACTGGGATTTGACTGAGGGTTATGTATGGAACATATAACATGTTTTAATAATTGGAAATAAAAGCAGTGGCATGGTCTTTCAAAATTGAAGCTGGTTTGCCCACCACAAGAAATTGAGAGGCTTCTAGATGTTTGATAACATTCTTGGCATTTGTCTTTGGGACTGGAAATGCAGAAACAAATTTGGAGAACACATCATATGTTACAAGAATGAATTTTGATGGTCAAATAGAGGAAAAGGCCTGCAAAAGTCCTAGGCTAACAGTTCATTGGGTTGATTATGCAGGATGAGTTGTAAATTTCTCACATAAGATTTGCCTCTGAACTTGGTCCTAAGGCAAATCTCACAATTCCTAAGTCTTGTTGTAATAAGTTCAATCATGTTATAAAAGTAGAAATACTTCTTAATAATGGGCTGTATCTTTTGGACACCAAAATGACCCTACTGGCAATGAATAAAATAAATTAATTATCTATTAAGCAGAAAGGAACCACCATCCTCCAAGAATCTTCCTCCATCCCTTTTGCTTTTCTCACTAACATTCCATTAACCATTTTATATCTAGCTTTAATGCTATAAATGTTTCTTCTCTTGTTACCTAAGCCAACAGGATTAACAAGCACTTAGATTATTTTTCTCAATTCATTATTCTGTACCTGTAATATGGGCAAGTCATTGTAATTTTGTACTATTTCATCCTCAAGTAAGGTTGTCAGGCTGCATATGATTATGTTTTCAGTGCAGTAATTCTGGTATAAGACAGGGGTAGGGTGACAACTTAAAATGTCAGTGACAATGTTATCCTAATCTGAATAATACATTATTTGATAGGAAAACTGTTGGAGATAAAGGCTCCACCTAATCAACCAGTCATTGTCCAGATAACTCTTGTTTAAAAAATACAGACTTTGATGGTCTGACAATAATGTGACATTGGACACCTATAACATTTTCCTAAGTTTCTGGAACTGCCAGATAATTACCAAAGCCTCTTTTTCCATCATAGTGTAATTTAGTTCTGGTCCCCTTAAATGATGACTATGAAAGTATAGGACCTGGGGCTCCCACTCATTACCAAGTTGATACAGGATGGCCCCCAACCCAAACTCACTACTGTCAGTTTGAAGATAAAATTCCCCTTTAAAGTCTGGATATGCAAGAATGACTGATCTTAAAAAGTTATCCTTGATAGTCTGAAACTCCCTGTCATAGGTGGTGGTCCAAACCCAAGGCTCACATATTTTAGCAACACTGACAAATGAAGGGTATCAAAAGAAAAATTCCTTGTAAAAAATGATAGTAATAATTACATAGTCCAAAAAATGACCTCAAGTGTTTCTTAGAACTGGGAATTGCTGAATAGCAGAGATTTTATCTGGATGTGGCTTTATTCCTTGGTTACTAATTAAATGTCCAAGAAAAGTAAATTTCCTTAGCTGCTATGGTGCATTTCTCAAGGTTGACTTTGATATTATGTGTGTAACATACAGAGAACAAACCAAGGTTATCTAAATGTTGGGATAAGTCAACAGATTCTATAACAATATCATTGACTTAAATGACTATTAGGTCTTTGAGTTTCTGGGAGAAGACTGCATGCAAACATCTGATCAAACCCACACCACTATTTATTAAGCTGAATGGCATCCTTTGGAACATATACAAATGGCCCTGATGGTGAAAGGCTGTATATTTCTGATCCTCTGGATTTAATGGGATCTGCCAGTAGCTTGCCATCAGATCAAACATTGAAAATATGCTCCTTCCCCAAAATCCAAGACCATTTCTGTATTGGTGGTGGGATGTCATGGTCAGGAATAGTGTGGTGATTAAATGTGCATGCATCCAAGTAAACTCAGAGGGAACCATCCTATTTCTTAACAACAACCAGGGGATTAACATAAGATGAAGGTCCAATTTTGATGATTTTCCAATCAAGCATTTTTTTATTTGCTACTGAACTTCTGTCCAGTATTAGTAAGGTATTGGGTAAGTACGTTGTTGAAAAATTTCACTACTTTTTAATTTAATCCTATGGATGTATCCTTTGATGATGCCAGTTATTTTTCAAGAAAATAAATCTATACTGAAATAGTAGTCAGAAAATAAGTTCATAGTACTCTGAACCTATGATACTTGAACCAAATAGCTTAATCTTGATATTTACATTGACTGATGTCTCCAGCATAACCATTAATTGACTATCCTGACTAACCAAATTCTCCAGGAGAGGGAAAATTTTCTCTCTACACATAAAAGTATGATTACTGTAATTGATAGAAAATGGTTAAGAATCATGAAGTCAGAACCAATTATAATTTCATGAATCAGGCTGGGCATGATCAAAAATACATGTTAAATTTTTAAAGTACTAATTTCAATAGCAATAAAAATCTGTTTATTTGCTGGCTTAATTTTCTTCCCATTAGCAAGGGTTATCTGCAGGGATTTGAGTTGCAAACTAGGTAAAGATTGGCCAATTTGGATAATTTTTCTATACACTTCTGATACCTAAGAAGCCAGACTGCCTGAATCTATTAAGGCATTAATGATTAATCCTGACATAGTTACTTTAATGATTGGACAATTGTACAAGATAGGAGGTTCAACCAACCTTTCAGATTCCCAATGTTCCACATCAAAGTCTAAATTACTCACAAGCCAGCACAGTGTTCCCTAGATCTCTAGAAGTAGGGCCCCAAAGTGAGGAACATTTCTTGAGATCCTGTCTAATTAATGCTCATGTTTTTAACATTAATCAAACCCTTTTTAGGGGTAGTCTGTACCCCACAAGTGGATGGCCAACAACCATTGTCATTCCTCCTAGTAAGAGAATAAGGGTTATAACAAGACCTATTGCTTACTTGGGATTTCATTGTGTATTTACATGTGCTTCTGGCTATTCTATTCTGATACCATGGATATCTACCTGGGACATTTATATTATTTACTGAGGTAAGGGGTTCCCTATTAACCTTAGCCTTACTCTCACTAACACTGTCACTGAGTTCTATAGAATCTAAGATATATACCACTTCCTCTATTGTCTGTCTGTCTGTTGTGATTAAGAGTTGTTCCACATGCTGAGGTAAACTGTGTCATATAATGTGCACTATCTGCTGCTTGGACAAGAGATATGCAGTAAGGCTTTTAAGTCTTCCCACCTGCTTCCTAAAAAACTGGGTGTAGCTGCCCTTATACTGGATATATTTTTCTTGGGGAAATTTGATATCTTAAATTGCCTTGTCTATCCTTCCCCAAAAAGCTAGATAAAAGAAAGTATTTAAAATTCCCATAGGTACAAGGTTTATCAAACAGACTGCCATTAATCTTTCGATGAGGCATACAAGTGGTTACTGGCAATGACAACCTTTTCTGCTTCTGAAAGTGGAAACAAAGAGAATAACTCTTCTAAACTTTGTAAAAATTCATTTCCAAATTTCTGTGCACCTACTCTATTAAACTCAAAATCTTCTAATGAGCCTATAAAACCATGATCTGGTGAGCCATTGTAAACTTCTTTAATTTCAGTAATGCCTAACTCTCTAGCACTAGGTCACCCTATCTCCAACTTGAAATTTGGCCTCTGAGTTAATGCATCCTGTACAAATTTTTTTAGTTTAACTTGGTAATTTTTCCACTCACAGCTTAATTCATTTCTTGGCTTATCTTTCATCTTTATCTTTGTACTTTGGCATCTTTCATTTACTTCTTCCAATCTAAGGCCTTTGGCTTGTGTGCCTCCCCCCTTTTTTTCCCCCCCCCCCCCCTTTTTTATTTTTTGAGCATGTTGCCCCCCCTCTCTCCCCCCCCCCCCCCCCTGCCCCCCCTCTCTCTCTTTGATAAAGAGAAACGTTCTCATCTGATTTTGACATTTCTCAACCTGGCTACCTATTATGAAAGTGTTGTCATTGATCTTAATCTGATATTTTCCTAGGTTCCTTTTGACTTTTCTAATTCTTCTTAAAATGATTCAACTTTCTGATTTAACTCAATGGTACACTCACTGGTATATTGCTTATACAACATTTGATATTCCTGTCCTTTATTTTTTTATCATCATTTCTGCCTTGCTGAAGTTTTTTGTAATCTCTCCTTTAGGTTGCAAGACTGATTCCTCATTATCAAGTCTAATTTTCTGTATCTATTCTTTGACATTTACCTCTATCACCTCCAATCTATATATCTGACTTTTCATATCTCTAATTTCTTCATCTCTACAGTCTGATCTTCAACTTTATTTTCTAATCTCTGCATTTGAGCAACTGAACTATCTCTCAGTTCTGCCAACTTTTCTGACATTTCTGACCTTATTTGCTGAGCACCTATTTCTATTTTTTCTGACATTCCTGACATTTCTGATTTTATTTCTAACTTTGTTTGTTGAGCACTTCTATCTATTTTTTCCGACACTTCTTGTGCGCTCTTATCTATTTTTTTGACATTTCTTTTGAATTCTCTCTAAATTTTTCTGACATCATTTCTGGTATTTGTTTCATTATTTTGTCAAATGCCTCAGGGAAGGACACATTCCTTCTCCCAGATGGGATATCTTCTACCCTACTACCTTCTTTACTGACTAAGTTCATAGTTTCATTTCCCGAATCGATATCAGGAGATAAGACAATTATGTCTGGGGAAGATACCTCTTGCGATTCGCACAAATATATACACATAATAAGATCTTCCATTTTATCCAAGCTTTAATTTATTAATATATTACTGATAAAAAAACAAGATACATCAATCCTACTTGCAACCAACAATCCAAACTCCCCACTATCATCCAAAATACATTGTGTCACTATAGTATGCCTATCTAAATTCTTCTACATAACATTTGTTTTCCACACATGAAGAATAAAATAATGATAAGGGGAAAAAATTACTGTACTTCATGAACAGATGACATTGATCCAAACACATATAACTTTATGGAATAAGACCTGTATATTTCATTTATAACATATTATAACCAAGTTATTCTTGACATAAATAAAGTAGTTTAAACCGACATAATCATTAGCAATTTGATTATCATATTTTTAAAGTATAGAGTTTGAAATCAAAGGCCAGAATACACCTATCAATGATCCTAAATCTATCCATCAAGGCTTATTACTCATCATCACTGTGACCAAACATGTGCTATCAATCCTAAAATATGTCCACCAAGGCTATCTTGTATCTACTGATGCCACAATATATCTATCAAGCCCCAAACATTGGGATGCCAAAAAGCATCCATTGTAACCTCCCATCACCGATCATACAACCACAAATACCTGTGGGTGCCAATTCTATGGATCATAGAATAAACTATTAATCTAACTTTACCCTAAATTTACTAATGAGGCTCTTAAATAAAGTTTGACCTTAGCCTAGCTCAGTTGAGGGATACAAAAGTCTATGAAATGTAAAATGTACATTAGATGTGGGAGGAAATAATATGATTAATAGGAAATAAAACATCTATTAAATTCTATACTAAACAAGAATTAAATTGGTAAAATTCTACCATGTAAAATTAACCAGTTATAGTCTATGCTTCACCTCCTCCCATAATCCACATGCATTGAACAACCTCTATCATATTATAAAAATAAACTAATGAATAAAATATAATATTTAGAAACTATAATGTCTAACAAGTTGGATCTGAACTTAAACTATCCTATCATTACTAAATTTTTAACTATACACTAATCTAAACTAGTTAACTGAATTTAAAATTTAATCTGAATTAAAAATTGAATATCTCAGGGTATTAATTCATTGCATAGCTTAATCTAAAATCTCTATCTCTCAACAACTATTATTTAATATTATGAAAGTATGGAATAAATTAAGCAATACCCTAACAAAATAATGGTAGTTAGATAATGAAAGGAATCAGGCACATTTTGATTTCAATTCAGCAACTAAACAATTACTAAATGATAAAACCTTTTTAGAAAATCAGCAAATAATTGACATCTCATACAGTGTTTGGATCAAGGAAATCAACATCATCATATCTGGATGTTTATCATTAAATTAAATAAAAAGTACAATCACATCATATTAGATAAAATAAATGTGTGAGCATGTGTGGAAATATGAAACACGAATGTATATTAAAGAGGAATTGTAAATACAATTTTGAATAATAAAACATTTATTAAAAAAATATAGTTAAGCAAACATTTAATTTCTTTACAATTTGTACAGATATAAGTTCTGGATGTATTAACATCAGTGGTTGAAAACTTACATAAGAGCAGAAATCACAAGATAATTTTCTATTTTTTTAATCTGACACATTTCATCTACCAATTCACTTTGATATATTTATGGCAATACATCATATCTTTAACCCCAAAATAATAAAATAAAATAAAATCTTTACATTTTATTGCAAAAATGGTTTTCAGTTATCAGTCACTTCTGAAAAACATATAGAACTGAATTAATAGCACCTTATACTTCTAGGAATCAATTACAAAATTTATTTTATATTCAACAACTTGTTTTATAACAACCAGTTATCAATTAATCTAATAAGTTTGTAACAAACAACATAGGTTAAATATTTCAATTACATTATAAAATAAAACTAAAAATCTTGGCATTTTCCTTTAAATGTATGTTAACGAAAATAAGGGGTTTGAACCTAAGAATAAACACAAAATAAGATCAAATTATACTTTGCAAAATGGAAATAATTCTGTCAATTACCTATGTTTTATCTTTGCAAAATAGAAATGAATAATGCTATTAATAAATTATGATTTGTCTTCTTTTGCTTTTTTATTCCAGTGATGATTAAATATTATGAAAGCTTATTACCTAAAATTTAAATAATAAATGCAATATGATAGAAGTTATGCATTAATGATGGATTTTTTTTCATAACTTTTAAATTAGTACTTTACACATATGTCTGCATTATGCTGTGTGCCATACAACAAATAATTAATACTAATCACTCCAATTGGTTTACTTATGACCTTGTAAATAAATCATAACATGGACAATGACAAGGGGCCAAACAATCTTCAGCACCAATTCTAACACAGCGGTTTTATGAGAAAATCATTTCTGCTTTTATTCTTCTGCTTATCAATAAATTATCAGGCACATGGCTATGAGTAAGATGAAAGCAATCTATGAGCACATGGGATAAAAGATTTTCACAATTCTAATTTTATAACTAACAAGACAATAACTCCCAAGTCTACTTCTGAGACTACATAAACTGGTGGAAATAAATCTCATCACCAAAAAATCAGTTAGATAAAATACTTGGATTCATATACTCTAATTCACAATATCAAAACTGTAGGATTCAATATACTCCTATCAAATACTTCAATAACAAAAGGATTTTACTCTATCCCATAAGATATACTAGGCAATCTACCTTTATTATAGTTGAATTTAATAATATACACACATATACAAGCATAATAATACACAGACAATGCAAATCCCAGTAGGTAAAGAACTACTGTAAAATATCAATTACCAACTGTAAAAGCAATACTAGATAAACATTTCATATCTAATATAATATTTATGACTTTGAAAATATATTAATTATCATTGAAAAGCAAGGCAAGATTATTTCTATTGGCAAGATAAAACAAAATAATTTTTATAGTGCGTTTACATTAGCACAAATCTAAAGCAAAAGTTTGGCTTAGATAAATAATAAAGCCTTATATTATAGGTTAAATAATTATTGAAAATAATTATTTTCTAATTTATTGAAAAAACACAAAAATATACTATAAGATTTTATATAATGAAACTCGTTTTAAAATAATTGTTCCCCCTTTTTAACAATAAATGGATGTCTCCCTTGTATGTTTATACTGCGAACACATGATAAAACTTATACTAAAATAATAATAAATACCTTGTATAATATATCCTATATTATACATTTAGTGAGATGTTCTTGTAGAAAACAATAAATATAATAATAAAAATCATAAAACACTTCTTAAACTATCTATCTATTAAATATCAAATAATAATAATAATAATAATAATAATAATAATAATAATAATAATAATAATAATAATAATAATAATAATAATAATAATAATAATAATAATAATAATAATAATAATAATAATAATAATAATAATAATAATAATAATAATTCAATTCTTCAATTCAATTCTTTATTTATTTAATGTACATATCAACAGCATTTAGCCAATTATAGATTGCACAGTAATACAAATCTAAATAAGCATTAAAAAATAATAATAATAATAATAATAATAATAAAATAAATAATACCAATAAAATAGAAAATCAATAAAATGCACAAATAAATAAAAAGGCAATATATCAAATGAAATTAAGGATAATATTTTTTTATGAGGACTTTAGTGAATTGTTTAAAATCCAAATTAAAAACATCATCATTACCAAAATCTTTGTTATAAGTTCTAGGTAAACGAAATAAAGGGGAAAATCTTAATACATCAGATTTACAATTTTTCAGTTCAAAAACATTATGAGTACGAGTATTATAATTTTTTTTTTTAATACCTAAGTTAGAAAGCAAATTAGATACAGAAATATTCTGGGAGATGAATTTATGAAGAAGTTTGAGATCTCTTGTTTTTCGTCTCAGTAGTAAATCAATATAGTGTTCATTACTTAAACTATTTAATTTTGCAAATTTGTCAAAAACAGACTGAATTCTTATGATATCTGTCCTGTTATGAGGATTCCATATAATTGAACCATACTCCAAGATGGGAAGAACTAAGGATATAAAAAGTTTAATCTTTGTAAATTTATTAAATGCTTTTCCATATCTGTAAATAGCTCCTACAATTTTAAGAGATTTATTCACCATAAAATTAATGTGATTATGAAAAGATCCATTATTGGAAAATATTATTCCGAGATCTCTTTGATGATCATTTGTTATAATTTTAGAGTCCCCAATATAATAGGAAAACCTTAAGACTTCAGATTTTCTAGAGTAAGAGACAATGGAGCACTTATCCATATTTATATCTATATAATTATATTCACACCAATTCAAGAAATTATCTATATCACTTTGAAGTAAAAAACAGTCATTAATAGAATAAATATGCCTAAAAATTTTGCAATCATCTGCATAACATAGAAGATGTGAAAATTTAATGCATGTTTTTAGGTCATCAATGTATACATTAAATAATAAAGGTGCAAGAACACTGCCTTGAGGCACCCCAGTGAAGCAATAATAAGGTAATGAAAATTTACCATTAAACCTCATACAAGACATTCTATCCCTAAGAAAAGAGTCAAACCAATTAATTAATAATTTAGAAAAACCTAACCTACAAAGCTTCTGAAGAAGAATTTTATGATTAACTCTATCAAAAGCCTTGGACATATCAAAATAAACAACATCTAACCTAGATTGATTCTCAATTGAATTTGAAATGTGATCAAAAATAGTTAGCAAATTTGTTTCAATGGACCTATTAGGCAAAAATCCATGCTGCTCTGGTGCCAAAACCTTAGAGACATCCAAGATAATTTTATTATACAAACATCTTTCAAAAATTCGAGCAACAGTGTGTAGAATTGAAATAGGCCTATAGTCACTTACCAAATCTCTAGATCCTTTCTTAAAAATAGGAACAACTTTAGCAATTTTAAGGGATGTAGGAAAAGTACCATTTGCTAAAGAGCAATTAAAAATATGCAAAAGAGGAGAAGCAATGTATTCAGCACATCCTTTATAAATGAAAGCTGGAATATTGTCAAGGCCCACACTAGAATGTAATTTAAGCTGCCCAATAGCAAAAATAACATCAGATTCAATAAATGAATCAAATGTTATCCTTTCTTCAACTAGATCATTATTTTCAGTCAAATCAGTAAAAGAATTAGATTGTTTAAAAAGCTCTGAGAAATAATGAGAAAAATCATCAGCAACTAGATTAGAATTATTATTCTGTAATTTTTTTTTGTAATACCTAAATCCTTAACTAGAGACCAAAATTGCAAGGGATTATCAGAAATATGACTTTCAGTATTTTGTATAAATTTTTGAAAATCTCTACGATATATAACCTTTGACAATCTTCTATAATTAATAAAATTGTTATAATAATTTAAGTTCTTAGTTTTCCAATATTTACGATGATGAAATGATTTCCTTTTAATAATTTCTTTAAGAGAAACTGAAAACCAGTGAGGAAAATGTTTAGTTAAAAAAATTTTCTTAGGAATGTATTTGTCAATTAGTTCACAAAATGATTGTTCAAAAAATTTCATACAGAAATCTACATCAGATGAAGAATACAAATTTTCCCAGTTAAAATTGGATAATTGTAAACAAAGACCCAAATAATTTCCTTTTCTGTAGTTTCTTTTCATAGTTTTAAAGGGACAAAGTCTATTAAATTTAATATTAATATAAAATTCTAAGGGAGGATGATGCAAGTCAATGGAAAAAGGAAGAGAAGAAGTAGTTAAACATTCAATTGTAGGAAAATTACTGAGAATATAATCCAATGTGTGATCATTAAAATTGGTGTATGGATTAAATTGTTTTAAATTCAACAAATTGCAAAAACGAATCATTCTCAATGCTTTAGGTGAAAAAGAGACAGAATCTATGATAATAATAATAATAATAATAATAATAATAATAATAATAATAATAATAATAATAATAATAATAATAATAATAATAATAATAACTAGAGACTTTTTTCTTCTTTACTTAGGTTGTAAAAACGAAATGTGTATTGATAGTTTATAAATGACATCCTTTGATCATCTCTTAAATAATAATAATTAGCACACAGAGATAAATATTGACAAAAACATAACACACATTCCTGCAGGAAAACAAAACAACATTATTTGGGATCCAGAATAGTGCATCAATGTTTTTAGCAAGGCTAATAAACCACTACTAATATCATGTAGGATAAATTTTTATTAATTAAGCAATAAACATTTTTTTCATGATGCAAATAAAGTAATAATTCATATTTCATACGTGGCATATATTCAAGTATTTATTTTATATTTTTCCAGAGTCATTTAGAAGTACATATAATTATTTGCCTGATAATATTCACTTAAATTTCCATTTGTTAATTGGCAATATTCTATGTAAAGAAATTCCACTATAAATGAGAAGAGCAATCAATAAAGTAAAGTCATATTCAATTTTATTCATTTTATAAATTCATTTCTCATCTTAATTGGGAAAAATAGATCAATATTAACAATGCATTCAATTGCACATTTAGTCTTAATTATTTTTTTATAGGCAAAATAGAAATAATTAAGCAAATGGTCCTATAATGATGGCAATGAAATTAAATGATTCATATGCATCCTTCTTAATCTTCTTTTACAACTAGCACAAAATTTATCAGAAAGAGTTCTTAATGTGTTTAATAATAGTTCACATATTTTCCCGACATGAAAAACATATATACATGCTTCAGTTGTTTTCTTAATACCATAATTAAAATTTAAGAAAAATAATTTTGAAAAATAAACATATATTTTTCTTTCTTCTTCACAAGTAGAATTAAAGTTTAAATAAAATAATTTTAACATCCTTCCATTTTTTTCCACAGATTAGTAGTTAATTTTAAATACTTTATAATGTAGATACACTTATGCATTTAAAATAATGATTTGAGAAATCTGAAACTGACAATTAAAAATAAAGATTAATGTACCTTTAGTGTTGTTCATGCTATAATTGTAGAAGAAACTTGTAGTACCCATTAACTTTCAACATGGTTTTTTTGGAAGAATAGACTTTTAATAAAAAATGTACTATTAATTTTTGTTTAGAGAATAATTTGTAGTTCTATCAGTAGAGAATTTTAGCTAGTAGTCTTCTTTATTTGGTAGTCCTCTTAGAATTTAATTAACCCTTTTTATAGCCCTCAAAAAAATTACCCAGCATTTATTTATTCTTCTAATCCAAGGTTATTTGAAAGCCCAAAGGTCACCATACAGAGACTATTTGTTCCTCCCATTGCAATACATCTTAATTTATACAAGAAACTTTCTTGTCTTGAAAAAGAAAGTAAAAAAATTCACTTTGTCTATTAGAATAAAAATAAATATTAAAAATTAAATTGAACTAAGAATTTATATTTCTAAAGTAACAGAATAAAATTGATAACAATTATTTTAATAAATAAAATATTTTTAGTATAGCTATTGTTCAATAATTCATCAGTCCAATAATCCTGTAATTCACATAAAATATAATTAAGCTGGTTTTTAACACCATTAGTCATGAAATTAAATATTTGGATATGAGATATGATACTTGATGCTTTAATGAAACATATGAATAAAAACAAAGTTGGGAAATGCATGAATATTTACAAATAATATACAATAGGTATTAAACTGAAATGACTGAAATGACAATTTTAATGATAATGAGTGAAACGTATTTCACTGTTTGTACTATAGATTAAAATATGAAAAGCAAATGAACAAGAGAATCATTCAAACAAATTTTAATACTGCTTTGTGAACAAATGAAACAAATCAGCATCAACTCAAACTTAAACTGACTATTTTGTAACAAGCCACCCTACTATCCTATACTAATTATACACTAAAGTAAGTTATTGAACAGCTAATAATCCTCAAATTGCACCTATAAAAGCTTTTAAGCATAATTTTAAGTCTTTACTAAAAAATTTTAAAAATTTCACATTATTTCATTTTTTTAATAAGATAATATCAGATGTTAGTGATGTAGTATTGTACAATTCCAATTACTATTTCTGGTCCCAACCCATAAGGTGACAATATATATTTAATAAATGTATATATCTTTATACATTTATTTGTCCTTAACTATATATATTTTCATACCACAATAAAAAAATCCCTGAATAACACATTACAAATAGTATATTACTTTCAACTTATGCCTCATATGGCCGCAAAAGGCACTGTTTCCTGTGTAAATTACAGAAATATTCAGAGTATGGGCCAAAACCAGTGATGCAAGTTCCAGCTGCTTGGTGGTGCTGTTTACCATGCATATGTACAGGAACATTATGTCAAGTAGCTGCAAGAACTACTGCTCGCCTGGTGGCGCTGATAGGCACATGTAAACACATATAGCTTAAATTATCTGCCATTTGCACAACCAGCAATCTAGCCCACAATGTGGCACTGTTTCTCAATGTTACACAGGGATAAACTGTACTGTTTAGAAGTGATATTGATACTCATTTGCTATATGCACATTTTTAAAAGATCGATAGTGTATAATGTGAAGGTGTGATTAATCTTCAAACCACAACTATTTAAATCTACTTTCAGACATAAACTGTTACATTGTATTTCATTCTGTGATAAATTGACGTATTTTTAAATTATTTGCTTTTAAAAATCGTTCTCTTTTTATTCTCTAAAAGTGTTTTTTCTTTTTTTAAAAAGGTGATTATTAAACTTCTTTTTTATTGCAATCTTCTTTCAAAACTGCTAACAATCGGTCTGCCAATATTTCTTTACATAATGCATTGTTTTAAAAGGTCATTCTTTGTAAAACTTTTTTTTATACTTTCAAATAATATTACATTTCAGTTTTTAGATCTTTCAATTACTATTTCACAAATGTGTTATCTTAAAAAGGTTGATAGTGTCTCTGTGCTGTTATGAGCAAACAATAATTCGAAGATGATTCATTTATACAATACCTTTAGTCGAAAGAATTTTTTTGATTTGTTCTTCTGAAATTATTTCTGTACTGTAATTCTCTTATTATAATTATTCTATTTTTAAAATTCATGGTTTAACTTAAAACCGTATGCTGCAGTTTATAGAGATTTTGATCTGTTTATCAAGAGTTTCTTTCACAATAAATATTTTTAAATTACTTAAAGGAAAGCAAATCAAACGCTTCTTTAAATATATTAAAATATCTATTCAGTTCAAATTTAAAGGAAGTTTACAAAACAATTTATGTATACACATAGATTTATTATTTGTAATATAAAATCTAAATAAATTTATAAACCATTCAAGTTTTTTCTATTTTTGGTAAAAATTAAATTTACTAAAATTAATATGTGTGTAAGCAATAAAACATCAAACAGATTTTTGTGAAATAAGAAATAAAATATAGGATTCATAAAACTGAAGAATACAATCAGCATAACATAGTATTCTTTGTAGACTTAATAAGATATGAGAGAATTGCAGTTTGCATAGTGTGTGGTGATTTATCCATGAACTCTCTTCAGTGTAGAAATCGAGTAAAAATATTTAAGGAATAAATATTAATTGAAGTTGTATTTAAAACTTTAGGATAACTTTAGTAACTAAAAATGGCATATACCTACAAGGAAATTTTAAAATAATAGGTTTAATAAATGTGGCAAAAGTAAGATATTATACAGACTCAGAAAAAAAAAGATTTAGAGCAAAATGCAAAAGCTAATGACAATACAGCAAAAACATTATGTTTTGAAGAAAACCACACATGATGTAAATTAATGAAGATAGGACAGTAATCCAAGATATGTGAGAGAGTGTCATCCATGGATTTAAGTTGCAGATTAAAAATATGTACATTTAATATCTTTATTGCTGGTTGGAATTTAAAATGTAATGGTCTATAAAACAAACACAGATTGAGAAATTATTTTTAAAATTTGGATTGTTTTGTTTAATAGGTTAAGAAAAAACATTGCAATCAACTGCATTTAAATTATTAAGAGCAACACTGAATGTAAGAGGGTCTGTTGAAATAGATATGAATGTTACATACTTATGTTAGGCTTGTATACTGTTAAAATTAAATCTATTAGTCCTCATTAATAATTTGGAAGACAACGCCTGTCAAAATTGGATGATCATTGAAAATTATATATGATCTTAATAGCCTAAAATTCAGAAGCCTGACAGTACTGTCTTTGCCAGTGCATTGTTTCTTTATTTCATTATTGAATTAGTAATACCACCACAGCTTGTAAAAGTAATTTTACTAATTATAAGACTTTAACAATGAGTGAAGTTGTTCCATAATTAGGCTGTTAGAGGTTTTCTTAATTTTCCTATAGGATATATCTAGATGAGTGTCTAAACATTATGAAAAAATTTTGACTAAAGTAAAGGCAATACTTTTTAGTAGATACTTTCCAAGCTCAGGATTCATCAATAAAAGCTGAAATCTAATTAGAATTTTTGCAATAAGTCACTTTATTTACTTTATAATAGAACCATTAAAATGTGTCATGCAATGCTGAATACAGTTGATAAATTATTAATTACTTGTTCAATAATTGAAGATTATTGGTTTCTCATGAGATAAGTACATTATCTGCAAAAGCTAATGAGTATATATTTATTTTTAATAATGGTAGAAAATGTTTAATCAAATTTGCATATTAAAATAAAACAAGATCATCATCAACTATTATCAATCCACTGCAGGAGGAACATCTTTGCAAGTTTAATCCATCTCTGATCTTTAGCTTCTCTTCTCCACATTTCTCTGAACATTTTTTTATTTCATCTATCCATATCACATGTAGTCTCTTTCTGGGTCTTCTAGAATCCCTTAGAATTCCTTTTACGATTTTAATTCTTTATCTATTTTCATCTCTTCTAGCAATATGTCCAGCCCAAATCCACTTTAATCATTTAATTTTTTCAAGGACATCAGTAACACCTTATTGCTCTCTTATCAATATATTGCATTTTCAATCTCTTCTTGTTACTCCCAACATGCATCTCTCCATTGTTCTTTGAGTGGTCTGAAATGTTTGTATTGCTCTTCTATTAAGTGTCAAAATCTCAGCTTCATAAGTAAGAATTGGTGAAACACATTTATGAATTTTTTTTTTTCAAACACATTCATATATTTCCTTTTAGTATCAAGTTATTTCACCAAAAGCTCTCCAACCAAGTTTAATTCTATGATTAATTTCATCCATTATGTTTTCATCTGTATTAATAATCTGATCAAAGTATTCATAATTGTTAACTTCTAACTTATCATAAACACTCTTTTTTTCATATTTTGAAAAAATCCATGAAACATTACATTAGTCTTTTTAACATTTATCTTTAGTCTTACTTTCATCTGATAACTTCTTCAACATTTCCTATAGATCTAAAGCATTATTAGAAAAAACATCTACATCATCTGTAAAATCTAAATGACTTAAATAATCACCATTTACTTTCACTCCTTTAGCTTTCCATTTTAATCCGCAAAATACTTTATGCAATACTGCTGAAAAAAGTTTTGGAGATATGGAGCCACCCTTTCTTACACTTTTCTCAATGTTGACTTTTCTAGTATTATTATGTAATTTAATTGTTGCTGTTGCATTTTTATAAATATTTTTTTAAAATATGACAATATCTTGGATTAATACCTTGATGATCCAATGCTTTAATCACTGAAAATAAGTTTGTAGATTCAAATGCCTTTTCATAATCTACAAATCCAAAACCTAATAGCAACTGATATTCATTTGTCCCATCTATAATTTCTCCCAATCCCTGGATATGAGCTTCTGTACTAAAACCACTTTTATATCCAGCTTGTTCTTTTGGTTAGTGGAAATCCAATGTTCTCTGTAGATGAGTTGTAATTGTGTTGGTAAAAATTTTGTATGTAACTGATACAAGGCTGACAGGTCTTTAATTTTTAATATCTTTATTATCACCCTTTTAAAATATTAATACTGCATTCTTCCAATAATCTGGTATATCTTTATCATTTAGACATTTGGTATGTAACTTTGCTAAAAATATTCTATTTCTTCACATGATTTTTTTAATATATCAATTATAATTCCACCATTACCTGAAGCCTATTTTTCCTTCATATATCTCTCACTTCTTCATTTAATATTCATTGCAATTCAGAAGATGTAATAGATATAGAAGATATTTATTCTTTATTACTATATATTTTTTGATAAAAGTCTTTTATTCATTTCATGATGTCATCTCTTTTTTTAGTAATAATTCCATCAATTTTTTTATTGCAGATATAAATTTCCTACCAATACCAAAATGTTATTTTACATTCTTGAGATTTCATTTTTTTCTACTCCTATCAAATACTTCAATACACAAAAAGGGGAGCGATTACTCGATCCCATACACTAGTCAATCTACCATATCAAATATTCAAATAACAAAATGTGAGAGATTACTCGATCCCATACAATACAGTAGGCAATCTCCATATCAAATATTCAAATAACAAAAGGGGAGAGATTACTCGATCCCTTACATTACAGTAGGTAATCTGCCATATCAAATATTCAAATAACAAAAGGGGAGAGATTACTTGATCCCATAAAATACTATAAAACATCAATAACTTTACTCTATATAGCCACTGGATACTTTTCCATTTAACATAATAAAGAACAATAAATTCATACTTAAATAAATCTCTAATCTTTCCAATTTAATTGACCATTTTCTTCCTCGGAACCCGATAGACATTATATCATTATACTTGCAATTTACACATTATTATAGTTGAATTTAATAATATACACACATATACGAGCATAATAATAGACAGATAATTCAAATCCCAGTGGGCAAAGAACTACTGTAAAATATCAATTACCAATTGTAAAAGCAATAATGGATAAATAATTCATATCTGATAATTTAATATGTATGACTTGGTAACATACTAATGACGGTTGAAAAACAAGGCAATAATTTTTATTGGCAAGGCAAAACAAAATAATCTTTTTTATAGTGCATTTACATTAGCACAAATCTAAAGCAAAAGTTTGGCTTAGATAAATAATAAATCTTTATATTCTAGGTTAAATACTTATTGAAATAATTATTTTCGAATCTATTGAAAAATGTAAAAATATACTATAAGATTTTGAGTAATGAAACTCTTTTAAAATAATTGTTCACCCCTTTAACATTAAATGGATGTCTCTCTCCTATGTTGATACTACGAACACATGATAAAACTTATACTAAAATAATAAAAAATTACCTAATATAATATTTTCTTCATATTATGCTTTTAATGAGACTTTCTTGTAGAATAATAATAAATTTAATAAACAAATTTTTATAAAACATTTCTTAAAATATCTATCTATCAAATATTAAATAATAATAATAATAATAATAATAATAATAATAAAAAGAAATTATTAAACTCAGTTGCTTAGTATACATGTTGTGACACGACAACTTTCTTTCTTCCCCTACTAACTGAATTTTAATTAGAATCGTCGTCGAGGGCGCCACCAAGGATTTCTCTCTTGGAACCTGGTCACGTAACTTTACATAAACCTGGTCTTTATTTATTTTCGAATGACGATTCACTGATTATAAACTTTGATTATAATCTCACAGGGGTTTTCCTTTAAGAACACTAACTAATTATTATAAATAATTCAAGAATTCAAGAATACGTTGGACAAAAAAAAAACTTTTAATTTCTTTTACTACTATTTATTATTAATAACCTTATAATTCTATTCGATCCAGAAAGAACTGACTTACAATTTCTGATTTTCCCTCTGTTTACTTTCTAATTATGCTTCCCAAATATTTACCATAGATTTACTCGCGCCTACACTAATACTGCGAATTCTAGCAGACGTGTATATAAGACGACTTATAGTATTTTTAATCTTCCCTGAAGTTTATTTTTAAACTCCACTTTCTTTGGTAAATAAATAAATTGCAAAAATCTTACAATGAACGTATAAGTGTCTTTCGTTTTCTTATACTTTCAATTCTTTCCTTATTTTCTACTAACAAACGAGTAACGCCCCAAGGTTCTCTGTTACTTGGCGACGCACTTTTATACCCCCACCCTGTTGTTACTCTCTAGATCGAATAGATATTAAATAATTTAAAATACAGTTATTCCAATATTTCATAAAAAAATATTGAACGAAAATTAACATTAATAGATTACAATATTAAACAAATTTATTTCCCCCCTCTATTGTTGAAACATTCGTAATAAACATAATAAATGAAAATTAAATTAAAGATAAAGTTCTATTACGCTTTTAACTAGAGTTCTCATTAATGGAAAAGTTTATAATTACCCTGATCGATCAGAGCGGAGTGGCCTGATTTTCATAGGTTTTACATTCCATTGGTCGTGCCTTTGTCCTTGTATATGCGAATTCCATGAGTGTTCCTTTGGTTGTCCAGCTAGCAATATCCGTTTCTTCCATTCCATAACTCTCTGGATAGCTTCATTCAGATGGAGTGGCGGTCAATTCCCCAAAGGGGAAGGTTGTGATAACTTTAGCCGCTATACATTTGACAAGAGTCCGCAAAATTAAATTTCAATAATAATAATTTTTATTGTTCGAAACACAGCTGCTTTCTTTATTGTCCTTGCTGGTCTCTAAAGTCAAGTCAACTGATCTCTCTAAAAGCGATCTTATCTCCACTCTTTCTTATCTTTTTTTTTTAATTAGCGTAATAGCAATTACTAACCAAATATTTTTACTTTGTGAAAGTTTCAACAATAGAGTATAATTACTACCAAGAATCTAATTTTGTTTTCTTTTCCCCACCCTTTTATCTCTCGAATTTTTCTCCCTTTTAATTAAACACTTTTAACATTTTTTTTTTTTTTATAAATTATATTCAATTTTATTTGTTTATTTCAAAATAAAAGTTCAAAATTTTTACCCTTTCCATTAAATCAAAACCATTTGTTAATTAAATTTTTTTTTTATTTTACAAACTATTTAACTTCAAAAATATTTATGACAAATTATAAATATGTGAGCTTATATATATATATGAGCTGACTTAAAATATCAGCTCATTGCCCCATTTGTCATAAAAAACAATAAAAAAAAACTTTAATTGTCCCGCGGTGACTTGTCCCCTTCCCCCTTACAAGGTTTTAAAGATCTTGCATTATACGCTCCCTTCTTACCTTTCTTTCCTAGAATCATGAATGCATTGGGACCGCATTTTTGAATGATTTTATACGGACCTTCAAATAAAGGGAAAATTTTCTTATATTGCTTCTCGCTTATTTTACTCACAGGCTGGGTTTTGACATAAACCCAATCTCCTATCTTAAAATGTACTGGACTATTATTCCCTCTTTTCTTTCATTGTTCAGCTTTTTTTTTAAATCTCTCTCTGGCGCAACTTTGATCCTTCACTATGTCTACTGTTTCATTCTGGGGGGCAAACGACACTTGAGAAGAGAAGGTTCCAGATGGCCGTAATGTAATCGTTCAGGGGCAAACCCCGTAGACTCGTGGTACATGCAATTAATATTTTTCACTATTTGAGGAAGTACTTTCACCGAATGTTTATGATTTTCCTTCAAATGTGCCCGAAATAAGTTTCCCAATCCTTCATAACCCTTTCACACGGGTTAGATTGGGGATTTCTTATAGAGGTTAAGGTATGGTGTATGTTTTCCTGTTTTATCCAAATTTCCATTCCCTGGATATAAATGGCATCCCATGGTCACTCAAAATTGCACGTGGTCTTCCCACCTGAACGAATTGTTTCTTCTTTAACACAGCAATAGAATTTTTTGTATCGGCTTTTTGCAATGGATAAGCCCGTACCAGCTTCGAAAACACATTGAACGTCACCAAGATATATTTATATCGACGAAATGAAGGTAATGGGCCATAAAAATCGATGGCCAACAATTCATTTGGGTTTTGGGCTATAATAGGAGTCAATATTCCCGCATAATTTTTATTCGCCGGTTTATTTTGTCTGCATCCATGGCACATCTGAAGTGTATTAATAATCGACCTATACATATTTGGCCAATAATACCACCTCTGTAAAATTTTATTCACTTTAAGTGCGCCATAGTGTCCATATGTCCTATGTACATAATTTATTAAGCGCATTCTTAAGCTTTTGGGTATGACTATTCTCCAGTAATCGGTTCCTTCTTTGACCTGAAACATCAACGTTCCATTTATCATTTTATACCGATTTATTTTATTATTATTTTTTTTTGCATCGGTTTGCTTGCGTAGGTCGGTATCATTGTAACGTTGTATTATCTTTTTGCATGTGGGATCGGATGACTGAAAAATTTTTATCCTCTTCATGTCCCTTTCCATCGACATATCCGCATCTATTATAAGTGGAGTTAACCGTGCTCCCTCTAATGTTAAATTTTGGCCTGTATCCGGTACCGGATTTCGGCTCAATATGTCCGGCACGATATTTTCCTTCCCTGAGCAATGAACCACTTGGTAGTTAAATCTTTGTAAATATAATGCCCACCTTATAAGCCTATCGTTTGTTAAGTAGCATTTATTTATAAACTCTAGACTCTTGTGATCCGTAATAATAATAATCTCGGATCCTAATAGTAAATGTTTAAGTTTAT
>JAQFVV010006408.1:490087-566004 GCA_028023455.1 Epiperipatus broadwayi | reverse complement strand
ATATAATTTTAATGCGCAAATATGCGCACAACAACCGAGCTTCATCAGGATTAAATAACAATATATTATAAACTCAAAATAATTATAATATCTAAAGAATAATGCCCGAGCACTTTCAAGAGAACTTAGCTCTCATAATCATGGGCAACAAAGAATAAGCATAGCGTGTTGGTATATGCTAAAATATGCTGATATATTTAAATTAGTTGAAAATAAATGTGTCAGCTCTAAATGATCCATTTCTTAGAGATTTTGTAACACGCATCTTTCCTATTCATAGCCTTATCATCAATAGCAATAAAACATGCTTCTTTAACTTTTCTCTTAATGTCATTTCTCTCCCTGCAAACTATTCTTGCATTTTTAGGTTCACATGCATGACCAGCTGATTTCTGATGTATTGCAAATATTGAGTTGCAATTTGGGTCTACTTGGGCCTTATTGTAAGAATATCTGTGTTGGGATAGTCTTGTAGAAAGAGTTGCTTTCGTTTCCCCATAGTATGATGCCATGCAGTTATTTTCTGGACATGAAATATTATATATGGCCTGAGAGGTGTTGTTGGGTGTTATAATGTCTTTGGTGTTATTAATAATTCTATTTGTATTAGGGGGTGTATGAAAGCTTAGTTGAAATTTTTTATTAAACACTGAGTAAAACTTTCTATGGGTAGTTGCAATATATGGTAACAAAATTCTATTTTTCTGCTGCTTAATAACATTGCTGTTTAATTTACTGTAAAATTGTCTAATCTTCCTATCAATTGTGTAATGCTTGAAGCCGAAATCTAATAAATTGTTTCTATATAAGATTAAGTTTGCTCTTTTGTCAGATTCAAATCTGCAAAGTTGCTCATTCCTATGCAAGAAAGATGCTAAACCAGCTAATTTATGAATAGAAGGTGTGTTTGAAGTAGGTTGAATATTGCCTCTTTTTTCTATTGGTTTTATAATCATTGTATAATTTAGTCTTTGATCTTCTCTTTGCACATACATATCCAAGTATTTAGTTTAATAATAATAATAATAATAATAATAATAATAATAATAATAATAATAATAATAATAATAATAATAATAATAAAAGTTCTTTTCTTATTCTTTTTTTTGGTTTGAAAAATGAAAAGTTTATTGATAGTTTGTAAATGACATCCCTTGGTCATATCTTAAATAATAAATTATTAACACATAAAGATAAATATTGACAAAAACATAGCACATTCCTGCAGAAAAACAAAACAACATTATTTGGGATCCAAAATAGCACATTCAATGTTTTTTTTAGCAAGGCTAATAAACCACTAGTAAAATCATGTAGGATAAATTTTTATTAATTAAGCAATAAACACTTTCTTTTATCACTACGCAAATAAAGTAATAATTCATATTTCATTTATGGGATATATTCAAGCATTTATTTTCTATTTTTAAAGCCATTCATGAATGTATATAATTAATCAACTGACAATAGTTATTTAGATTTACATGAGTCTATTGGCAATATTCTATATAGCGAAATTCCATGGCAAATAAGGAGTGCAATTAATAAAGTAAAGTCATTTTCCTTTTATCCACTTTATAAATTCATTGCTCACAGTAATTGGGAAAACAGATAAATATTAATGATGCATTCAATTGCACATTTAGTCTAACATTTTTAAATAGGAAACAATAGAAATAATTAAGCAAATGTTTTAATAATAATGACTATAAAATTAAATGACTCATACACATCCTTCTTAATCTTTTCTAACTAGCACAAATTTATCAGAAAGAGTTCTTAAAATGCTTAATAATAGTTCACATATTTTCCCAACATAGTAAAGATATATACATGCTTCAATTGTTTCCTTAATACTATAATTAAATTTGAAGACAAATAATTTTGAAAAATAAACATACATTCTTCTTTTTTCCAATTAGATTTAAAGTTTAAATAAAGCAAATTTATAATACTATTACACAGTCCCATTCTTTCTTCAGTGTTGGCAATTAAATTTAAATAATATATAGCACAAACACACATATGCATCCTAAATAATAGTTTCAGAATTTAAATAGTTAGCTTAAAATAGGAATTGATGTACCTGTTAGGGCTGTTCACTCTATCATGTTTAAGAACCAATAATACTTTTGATACTTTCAAAACTTGCCTTTGGAAGAATTAACTTATAATACACACAATTGTACTATTAAACTTTGTTAACCAAAATGAACTTGAAGATTAATCAGTAGTAGGAAATTTTTCAGCTGTCTGCAGTTAACAGTCTTAATTAATCCTTTTATAGCTTTTTAAAACATTACTTAACATTTATTCTTCCAATAGTCCAAGGTTATTTGAAAGTTCAAAGGTCACCAGAGAGAGACTTTCTCCTCCCATCGCACTGAATTTAATTTATGCAAGAAACTTTCTTGTCTTGAAAAAGAAAGTGGGAAGAAAAAAATTATTCTGTCTTTTATTTAAATAATGAAAAAATATTAAATATTAAATTGAACAAAGAATTAAATATTCTGTACTTCCAAAGCAACAGAATAAAAACTAATGACAATTGTTTTAACAAATAAAATATTTTATAGGATAATTATTGTTTAATAATTCACCAGTTCAATAATCCATTAATTCACTTAAAATGTAATTAAGCTGGGTTTTAACATTATTAGTTACGAAATTAAATATTTGGATATGAGATATGATACTTGATGGTTTAATGAAGCATATGAATGAAAATGAAGTTGGAATAATGATACAGACATAGTTAATCTGTTTTTATAGACACTAAACTGATATGACTAAAATGACAATTTTAATGATGATGAGTTAAACATATTTCACTGTGTATACTATAGATTAAAATATGAAAAGCAAATGAACCAGAGAATCATTCAAACAAATCTTAATACTGCTTTGTGAACAAATAAAACAAATTAGCATTAACTCAAACTGAACTGACTATGTTTATGACAAGCCACTTCCTATCCTATACTAATTATACTCTAAAGTAAGATACTAAACATCTAATAATTTTTAAATTACATCTCCAATTATTTTTAATCATAGTTTTAAGTCATAAATAAAAAAATTTACAAATTTCATGTTATTTTTTTTTTTAATAAGATAATATCAGATGTTACTGATATAGTATTGTACAATTCCAATTATTATTTCTGGTGCCAAACCAGAAGGTCACAATATATATATATATATATATATATATATATATATATATATATATATATATATATATATATATATATATAATAAAGAAATTTGAACTAAGAATATTTCAGTCTATATTCATCATTCATAATCAGTATAAGCTTATTTTATATACACATAAATGGAAACAAAATGATTTGATTAGTATAATTTTAATTATTGGAAAACAAGATTAATAAGTGCTTTAGAAATACAAATGTATTAACAACATCTAATTACCTGATGTAATTTCAATTAACAAGAAAGAAAATAATATAGGAAGTAAAACAAAGCAGAATTTTCTTGATTTTTTTGCATACATGTTGTTTGAGTTTTGCAGCAGCAATCTAATTTACACACACATTCATCAAAGGTATTTATACAGGTGTCAAATACTTATCAGTCTATAGTATTTTGTCCACCTACATAATAAATTGGCAATAAATATTTTAGCTTATTCATGAGATACTAAATTTAGATAAAAAAAATTTACTCTAGCACTGCATAATAAATAAAATATTAAATTATAAAAAATAAAATACAACTCAAGATATTTATTATTAAAATTCAATTATTTTTAAGACATGTTAATTGTTGTTGTTGTTGTTATTATTATTATTGTTATTATTATTATTATTATTATTATTATTATTATTATTATTATTATTATTATTATTATTATTATTATTATGTTTCAAAGCAAACTTTATTAGGCAAAAAAAAATTACATTATATCAGGTAATACATTGTATCAAACATAATATACTTGGATACATCTTGAAACACAGAAAAAATACTTTTCTTTTCCTTAACCATTAGAGTCTTTTGTAATTCACACACTTTTAGATATTTCAGTTCTTATTATGGGTTCATTTCAGTTTTTTTGTTTTTCTAAGGTTGTATTTGGTCTATTCATTATAAGGCTGCTTTTATGTTAAAAAGAGACCAAGTGGCAGCAAAAATGTCTGGTGGTGCTAGAAGATATTATTATTATTATTATTATTATTATTATTATTATTATTATTATTATTATTATTATTATTATTATTGTTGTTGTTGTTGTTGTTATTATTATTATTATTATTATTATTATTATTATTAAATTACTTAATCACGTATAGTAATTAAAGACAAGGGCAAGTTTCTCAAGTATATGTTGAAATGTTTGCAGCTTAAATCTCTTTCAAGAAAAGTAAAAAAAGAAATTCATTGTTTAAAGAAAAAGAACTTTGTAAATCTTATAAGATAGCACCTGCATAAATCCAGACTTTATGATTCTTATAAAATAAAAATTAGAACAATTAAGCCTGCAATAAAATCCAGCCAAACTTGAATCTTATGAAATAAAAGGGAACAATTAATAAGCATTAAGCCTGAAATCAAACCAGCCGATTCATTTGAAGTTGACAAAATTAGTGACTTCTTAAGTTTTAAAGTCTAAAAATAAAGATTGTGAATGGCCTGTAAGGGAGGGGGGTAAAGAAAGATAAAAAACCCAGTTTCAAAAGAAATCATCATCCTTTTTGCTTTTATTCATGTGTTAACTCATATCCAGGCAGTGTGCCTATTTTTTATTATGGAAACCATTGGCTAAAAAGACTGTCATTGCTGCCTCCTTGGTGACCAGAACTGTTTATGGAGACTGAAGACCCAAACCATACCCTACCTGCAAGAAAGAACAGATGAGGAAACAGCCTATATAACCAGCCCATGCATGTGTGTTTCATACTGTCAAGCTGCAAGCCTTCAGAGTAAACAACTGATAACAACTTCTCAACCAAGCTAAACCTAATGCTATAGCAATTTCTAAATCTTTCCTAAAGCTAGCTATATACTATAAATAATGTGCGCAAACTCTTAAACTCAAATTTCATAAATTAATTAAACTATGTTAAATAAGTGTATTCTCTCTTAAAGTAATTAAACTGTATTAGATAAGCGTATTTCAATCTGTATAATTTTAAAATACTTTAAAAGTTAAAATGTAAATCTTGTCTCTCAAATTCTTTTAAATCTTTTCAATTCAACTTATAAAAAGATAATTATGGTCTTGTAATTTCTTTGTTGTCATCTATACTTGTGCCTATATATATATATATATATATATATATATATATATATATATATATATATATATATATTATAATGCATTTATTAATTTTGTACTGTGCCTTCAGAGCAGAGATTATTAATTAGTATAAACCTAAAGAGATGCTTTTGTTCTCAAATAAATTAATTTATGCTGTTTGGCATGTTTATAGGTCTCCGCTCTGAAACCTACTTTGATATATTAGTTGAGCTGCTATGTTTAGCTTAATATTGCATATATGTTGCTTATTAAAAGATCTGTTTAGTTAAGTAGTTAGCCAAGTTTAAGTCCCAGATATGCTTTAGACCCCATTAATTTATTTCACAGAATATGTAGTTAATTGGTAAACTAGATCATTTTAATAAAGCCCTCTTTAGCACAGTTTCAGTGCTTATTTAACTAACTGGCATAGGGTAGTTTTGCAGAAGAAACTATAGATTTTGCACTTTACTAACTGTAATGATTAATATTTAGAAAGTGTTGTGAATGAGCTTTTATGAAACACTGGGGTGCATTATGCTTTGCTATCATATACATATTAAGATAAGATTAGGTTTTAAGGACTATCTTATCATCCCTAGTTCAGAGAGCCCTCTCTCTTGAATGAGATAATGATTTTAAGGGTCATTCCCATTACCTCCTTCAGAACTGGAACACTGGAATCCAGCATCATATATTAAGGCTGTTCGATCATCTGCACTAAATGTTCACATATAGCAAGCGATCAGTACCTGAGAACTGAGTAAACATTACTGAATCTCATGAGTAAAGGCACATTCAAGCTGCACCTCTGCTGTAATTTGTGTAGCGCCGTAGCCTCAGAAGTTATGCTACAAAACGCCAATTCACCTACTGTTATATTAATTGTTCAGCATTGATTTGAACCTCAGATCTAGTTTATCTAATAATATCTACATAAAGAGTGCCTTGACTGCTTAACACGTATTAATAAATTTAAGTTCACATTATATAAGGTTGCCACTCTCTTAGGATTTAACCCTTGACAAACCTAGTAGGAATGGTAGAGCATAATTTAGGCATCATTATAGACGTAGAAATAATTATTACTTTATAAACACTGTAATAAAATGATGATGGTTAAGTACAATTGATTGCAGAACATGTAGTACGTTTTCACCATCCCACTTACGAGTGGAATATGCAGTTCATTTAATTGTTGTTGTTTGTATTTTGTCAATATTAAATAATTTTAAAATATATTAACGTCTGTAGTATTATTCACTTTGTTTATATTAAATCACCATCCATAATTATTAATATATGCACTAGATAATCAGACATAAGTTGTGTGTGTGTGTTTAGTTAAGCTATCAAGCATTTAGTTAATTATTCTCCAAGTCTCTCACTTCACCCTTTGCTACTGCTGGCATGGAAATTAAGAGATTATGAGTGTGACCTCATATATGTCATTCATAAGGTAGTATGTCAGGGAGGGTTGGTGAAGGAGCTGAGGTGCGGTCGGATTTGGTCTCAAATGCTCATCTAGATCAGCCTTGGTATAATTTACCAAAACTCTGGATTTTGTTGCATGAATGTACAGATATGACTGTTACATAGTATAATAATTTTTTCCCAGGGATTGTCACCTATTTTTTGTTTTCTAAAGTGATTTGATATATTTAGCATGGATAAGTGTGGTATTTGTAATAGTTTATTGCCTAAAAATGGCAATTATATTTTGTGTCATGTTTGTAATTGCAAAATGCATTACACGTATTCAACGTTATCGGAAAATACATACAGACGTATGTCTGTATGTAAAAGGCAGGCTTGGAGATGTGCTTTTTGTAAAGATTCTTTTTCTACTACTAGTGCAGAAATAAATTCTTCCCCGACATCGGATAATTCAGTTTTGCAGCAGATTATGGAGAAATTGCAGTTGTTACCAGTTATTCATAATGCATTATCAGAGCTAATGCAAACTGTTTTCAAAATGCAAGCTGATTTTGATATTTTGCATTCAAGGGTTGAAAAGAATAGTCAAGATATTTCTTGCCTATCTTCTGCTTATGATGCACATAACAATGATTTATCTTTGTTAAAATCTAAAGTGGAGGCATTGGAAAGATTTCAAATGGCTTTTGAAATTGAGCTGCAGGGCATTTTTTTTATCAAAGTGATGAAAATTTGTTGCAAGTTGTTTCTAAAGTAGCGAATAAGCTTAATGTTGAACATTTTTCTAATGGTGATTTAGAACAGGTATTTCATACAAAAGCTAAGATGAATAAACCAGGACTTGTTAATGCTCATTTTGACTCTCGAAATATAGCTAGATCATTTTTGCATAATAGAAAATCTGTTATTTTAGTGTCAGATATTTTGCCATTGGAAAATAATAATCAATGTATTTACATTAATGAACGGATTTTCTTGGCTACTCAGCAGCTGTTTGGAAAGCAAAAAATGCGTGACCAAATACAAGGTGTGGTGTTTATCCAAAATGGTTTGGTACATATCAGAAATGACAATAATTCTCCCAATGTTGTTATAAAAAGTGAAGCAGATTTATCCTCCATCTGATTTTCATTATCTAGTATACGATCTAATAGCATTCCGGGGTACCTGATTATAAAGACTTAAAAATTTTTCATTTGAATATTCGTAGTATATGAGCTCATTTTAATGAATTCAATGTATTTTTAAATGGACTTAAAATAAATTCTGATATTATTATTCTGTCTGAAACATGGATTTCTAATGAGGAACAATATTTATATGTTTTGGACGGTTATAAGAGTTTACTAGCGCCACGTTCGTATTCGCGATCAGAAGGTCTAATGATTTTTATAAAAAAATGACTTAAATTATATTTATGAGATTCTCAGGTTTACAACCGCTGAATCAATATTGGTAATGCTTAATTTTCCAAACGGAGTTCTCTCATTAATAGCAATATATAGATTGTGTACTAGTTCTATTACAACTTTTATTTATGAACTTGATAATTTATTATCTAATTTGTGTTCGTCTTCTGTTGTAATGATTGGTGATATAAATATTGATTTATTGAGTGGGGAACATAATTCTACCTGTGGATATTTGGATTTGTTATATAGTAGTGGTTTTGATCAGTTGATTTTTTCACCTACGTGACAACTTGTAAATCTCTGCTTGATCATATTTTTATTAGACTTGATCAGGATTATAATTTTGAATCTGGTGTATTTGAATTAAATATTACTGAACATTTTGCAATTTTTTTTAAATTGTCTATGATTTTTAATAATTCGACTAGCTATAGGTATTTTGATAAATTATCACATATTAAATTAAATCGTTTATTATTTATTCAAAACTGGGATTGTATTTTTGATTTGAATAATGTTGATAAAGCTTTTTTAGAATTCCAAAATATTTGTTGTTCTTTGATTGATAAGGCTACTTGTCGTATTAAACTAAATAATAAAAATAGAAAACGTTCTTTGTGGATTTCAGATCAGTTGATTGAAAAAATTAATTTTAGAAATAGGTTAAAACGTTCTGCCAGTTCAATTGTCTTAAAGCAGATTAATAAAGAAATTAAATGTGATATTAAAATAGCAAAATCGAATTATTATAGGGAATTTCTTTGTAATAAAAATGTTTTGTTGAAGTGGAAATCAATAAACTCTTTAGTTAAAAAATCTTCTGATTAAATTACTTATGTTAAGAATAATGATATCATGTTAGAGGTACAAGGTAATGAAAAATATGTGGCTGATCTTTTTAATAATTTCTTTATATATAGACCACACATAGAACCACCTATTAATGATATGACTTCTACACTTTTTTCTGATACTTTCTTTTGTTCAGATGTTCAGTTATCACATTTAATCCATGATTTAAAAAAATGTTCGCTTTTCTGGATTAGATAAATTAACATCACAAATTGTGAAAGATAATAAATTAACTTTTATACCTGTATTAGTTTACTTGTTTAACCTATCTTTAGCTTCTAGTGTATTTCCAGAATGTTTAAAGTAGGGGTTATTACACCCATTTTTTAAAAAAGGTGATCCTTTGATTATTAGCAATTATAGACCTATTTCTATAATATTTGTTGTGGCTAAATTATTTGAGATGGCAGTTAAGGATAAGATGATATCATTTTTGAATGTTCATAAAGTGATTTCTGTGTATGTTTGGTTTTGTTGCTGGAAAGAGTACTTTAGATGCTATTTATAACCATGTACGTAATGTGACATTATCATTGTATAAGGGTCTAAGACAGCAGCTGCTTATTTGGATTTGTCCAAGGCATTTGACTCTGTTAATCATACAGTTTTGTTACATCGTTTGTGTTCATATGGTTTTAGAGGTCATTTTGCTTGTTAAGTTACATGAAGGATATGAGACAGGCTAATAAAATACAGGGTATTATTGGTGAATTTGGATTAGTTAATCATGGTGTTCCACAAGGTTCTGTACTTGGCCCTATACTGTTTTTAATTTATATAAATGACATTTTTAATTTATCTTTGAATTCAAAGATTTATGGGTTTGCTGATGATATTGCTTTGTCTTGTGATGCTGTTTCATATAGTATTCTGGAGGAATTGATTAATAAAGATCTAGAATTAATAAGTAACTGGCTTATGATAAATTATTTGACTGTTAATTGTACTAAAACCAAAGGTATTCTGTTCTCTTATAAACATTGCACTCATTCAATTAGTATTGGGATTTGTGATCAGTATAATATTCCTTCAAAAAGTATTTGTACATGCTGTAACATTAGTTTTGTTGATAATTATTGCTATTTAGGCATCTATATTGATTCAAGGTTATCTTGGTCTAAGCACATTGTCTACTTATGTTCTCGATTGCGTAAAATTAATTATTTATTTTATTATCTGGTGAAATTCATACCTAGATCTACTTTGATGACTATATATTTTGCTTGTTATCAGAATATATTATGTTACAATATTTCCATTTGGGGTGGCTCTACTGATTACTCACTATCTCAATTACATACTTTGCAAAATTATACAATGCGTATTATTTTTGGTAGACATAGATTGACCTCTGTGCGAGATATATATGTCAATTCTGGTGTGTTATTTGTTTCTAAACTATTTAAGTTTAGAATTATCATTGATATTTATCGTCATCATTTTTTACTGTGTCATAAAGTATCAATTATTAATACCCGCTTGGCTAACAAATTTCAACTGGTAGTTCCAAATTTTTCTTTAGAAAGCAGTCGCAGATAATTTAGTTACAATGGACTCAGTCCCTTTAATTCTTTTGTTACTGACTATTCAAATGATGTTAATAATTTATCTTTGTATATTTTTAAAAAATATTTAAAATTTTGGTTATTGTCTCATGTCTAATATATTGATTAATTAATGTGTGTGTATATATATATCTTATAACAATCCGAAGCAGGTAGACTTACGTAAACTGCACTACAGGGCGCCATCTAGGCATTTGAACCTAGAAAAATTTATAAAGTAGGCAGATACGTAAGTAAAAAAAAAAAATTATTTATTTTTTTTTCTTGATTCCGGTCATTAGCCCACGTCACTAGCTCAGTGAGTAGCAGAGATAATAAAATATAAATTTTATATCTTAAATATAAGAGAATAAAAGCCACTGCCAGAAATTAACATATAAAAATATTTATTTACGCACATATAAAATCATTCTAAATTCGAGGAATAGGTTTAACATTTTTTTAGATTTTTAGATCACTCTTTAATTGTACATTTACATAAATTTCAATGAGTTTAATATTTTATTTAGATGGTCAAGTATGAATAGACTACATAGATTTGCATCTGAAAATAAAACATTCTATCCCTATTTAACCTTAGGCTAAAATTCGCAGTCAAACTGGCATCAATCCATCTGATACATTTATGTATTCAATGTAGCATGAAAATACAACAGCACAAATATACTATACTGTCAGGAATGGACATCTGAACAGTATAGTTAGAGAAAACATTGACTCTTGTCCAATACAGGAATATGACGTCTGTATAGCAAGAAGAATAATAAAATAAAAACTCCATAGGAAGGGACCGCGATCCTTTTTGCCGACTTACAATCCCATCCATAGGCAAAGGGTTGGTGCGGTGTATACAGCGATTCTGCACGTAGCGAAACTCATACTACATCTACTAATTACACAAATATATCCAATCCATTGACCCAATTCAACAACGACACAAATAACCTAAGATTACCCTCCCCTAATATAACTTTACAAATCTATATAGCCATTCACGCCCGACTTAAATTTAACATTTAAATACGTTCGCACAAATGAATTTTATAAAATTTGTTTTAAAATGTTGAGTACAGATCAGCTGCACAGATTCCACGGTCAAAAACATTCCAAATTAAACACAACCGATCAAAATACAAAGTCATCGATAAACGTCACTTGCATAGGGAATATACAAATCCCATTAGCATTCATCGTAAGATGCTTGCAGAGATATCGTTGACATATATTCTAATCGAATGTGAAAACCACAACATTATCAACCGCTAACGAATCTATGCAACATCTATACCAAACCTTAAATTTCCTCATTTAAAATTTAAACAATAAATATTAATACAAATAAATAATAAATGGAAATGACTTTTTTTTATCAAATGCAAACATATATAAAATTACACATTATCAATTGAGTTGACACATAAGTCAGAGAAAAGTTCTTTTTATAAAATTTAAATTAACTTATCAATCTTTAAAGTTCTTAATTAATATTATGATTTTAACAATTGTTCAGTTCTATTGCTTACGGTAGAAGAGTCCCTGTTCCCGGTGGCAATTCCCACGGAGACTTTCCTGGAAGACCGGTCTGATATTTTGGAGGTAGCATTAGCTGGTTCTGTTCTGGCATCACAGTCTTTGCATTTTTAAAATAAGTGAGTGAGGATGACAAGTGCGTCTTGTCGCTCGACTCACCAAAATCAAGTTGGAAAAACTGACTGGAACTCAATATTTTTTCTTTTTATAGTCCTCCTATGGATTCCATGAACAAAAACATCACTGTTCTGTTTTTTCGTTATGGTCCGGGCCTTTATTTGCTTCCATTGGTCAAGCTAAAATCTCTTTCTTCTCTTATCTAACTTTTCATCTGACTTTTTAATTAAACAGCTTTTAGATAATTAATAAACAATCATTTCCATTTATAGATTACAGGAATTAATTAATACCTGTTTTTATTTTAACTTACGTTATTTTTTTTATTAAAATATTTTTATATTTCAATCTTGTATTTTTTTTAAAAAAAAAATACGTTCAAATACTTTTTTTTTTTTTGTTTATGAAAAAAAATATTTTTAAAGTTTAGTATCTGTGCAAATATATACGTTTAACAAACATTTTAATTTTAGCGTTTAGTTTTTTTTTTTTTTAATACACTTATTTTTATATGCGAACTTAAAAGTTTTTATTTCAATTTAATGTAACGACATATTTATATATCGTTACAATATATATATATATCTTTTTGGTTGTATTTATTCTTATATTATTTGTTTTGGTTTACTTGTTTTAGTATTTATAGTATAGTAATGTATTTTATTACTATTACTGCTATTTTTTGTTGGTGTTTTTGTTTTTGGTTTGTAATTAATAATTTAAAAAATACTCCTAGCACAAGTTTAACTTCTTTGGAGTATTTCGTTTTTCTTTTTATATGTATTGTTTGATTATTATTATTATTATTATTATTATGATGATGATGATGATGATGATGTTGTTGTTTCAAAAGGCCTTTATTGTCTCAAAAGAATTACAATTTTTGCATTTACATAGTTCATCTACATATAATATCCTGGATTGTCCATTATCATTTTGAAACAGTAAGGTCTGCTTTGCAGATCTTCGTTTCACCTTTTCTCACCTACTTCCTACCCTCATACCTTAGTTTGAACCCCAATCTATCGTAGTGTGTCTGCAATACACTTATATACCAAAAATCCCGCCTAATTTTAAACCATGAGTACAATGGTCGTATTATATATATAACTTATTCCCAAATAAAATAAAATATTATGAATTATGTATTTGTTCACATAATTTACATTTATTAAAAAGTAAGTTATATAAGTCATAATTGCGCACACACTATGATATCCATTTTAAAACATATTAAAATTATAAATTGTTAAAGTTATTTTGTTTGAATCTATTTACAAATATATTACCGTCGTAATATATTTTGATTTAAAATAAAATTCATTTATTAAATATTCGTTTAGTAAATAGATTCAAATATTGCAATTTAAAAAGTAAAATCATTTTCTTTAATTTAATAAACGTTATTCCAAATATTTCTGTTAAAATAAATGAGGGACAATATTTTAATTAGTAAATGTTGTATAAGTTTATCTAAAAACAGCAGATGTCCACTTAAGGTTTTCTTTAATTAATAAAAGTAATTTTTAATTAAATCTAGTTTGTAATTCGAATGTCGACAGGGAAATTAATAAAAGAAATTAATTAATGTTGAATTTCTTTAGACATTCCGTGATTTAATTACAGCTGATAAGTCCGATATTTTTGTAATGCTCCAGGGCAGTTCTATTATTAAATTCTACTATAAAAAGGAGGTTTTTCTTTTGTTCTCCAGTTAGTTGTTTTTTATTCTAATGTGTCTAAGTGAAATCATTCTGTGTTCTATTCTAATAATTTGCTAACCTTGACATGTCAGAGTAGAGGCGTTAAGATGGCTATGTCCCCTCGGAATAGCCAGTCGCTGCTCCATACCATCGGAAATTATCACACGGACCCCGGAACTGCTGCTGCTGCTGCCAAAATATGAAAATTCCAGATTTTGCTGCTGAATTATAAAACCTGCCAAACATCTACCTGCAAATGTGTCTCCAGAGGTAACCTAAATTAACCCAAGAGCTCTTGTGATTCCTAACTAACATCCTATAGCTATTTAACATTGTTTTCTTATATTTCCCATAACTTCATTATGTATTTCTTTAATGTGTTGAAATATACTCAACATTTTGCTCTCTATCCTTGGGTTAATATTTTCTATTTATCAAGCTTTCTTTTATTTTATTATGATAATGTGTCAGAATCGTCTTTGACCGAGTGAACTATTCCCTTTATTGAAAGTAAGACGCCGCTATTAAGGCATATTTTAAATTTATAATTTTCCAATTTTATTATCTTGCAAATCACTCGTTTGAGGGCAATTCTTTTCTTTAATATAATATAATCACATAGTTTAAAATCTACATGTTATTGATTTTAATCTAATATAAGAGTATGTGCGAGGTCAATGATTAAATGTGTCCCTTAATGCATGATTGCGTATATCAATCTATACTTACTTTTCAAACCCACAAGCATGCATTTTCCTATGTTAATTACCATGTTCTACTTTAATTACAAAGTTCATCATTGACGTCAAGAATGTGCGGACACTTTTAAATGAATTTCAGGGAATTTGATTGGGCATTTCTCTTAATCCAAGTAAAACCCATTCAGTATGTTTTATGTACACTTGTCTCGTATTGCTGGTAAATGAATTGGTTGTTGAGATCGCTTTATTTTATTTTTCCAAGGATTTTTTACATGGCTAAGGCCGTTCTCTCCACGCTTGCAGTTTCCAGGCAGAGGGTGTCCCAAATGACACCCCTGGGAATTAAACGCAATCGTCACACAGTCGCTAAGTTTCGGCTGTTCATAAAATACTTTCCTACGGGTTAGCGGCGAGATGCCATCCGTAATTATTCCGGATCTTCAATATTGTTTTATTTTATATTTATTCTACAAAGCATCCGTGACTTAAACGTGTCACACCCTCCAACTTTAATAAATTCATTATCAGCAATACTGACCTCCCAATAAAATCTATTATTATTATTATTCTCAAATAAATGCTTTGATCCCATTCCCATGTTGTTGCTTAATAAGCTTTAGTCCGTGCTATTCTTGAAATCAATAAATATTTTAGAACACTTAATTTTAAATATTTTCTTAAACTTGTATAATTACTCAAAGCATCTCACACATATTCCTATCTCGTCAAGCACATTATCGTAATGCTATTAGCCCAAGGAATAGAATATATCACTTTGTTTTAAAACCTTTTTGTCATTTATTGAAATATAATGCCCACAATTATTTAATACGCATCCCTGTCTCATATAAGCAGACAGTGGCATTATATATATATATATTATGAATAAATTTTGTGAAATTATTTAAACTAAATATGATATCTTATTTTATTGATTCCTATCACTATCTCGGTCTATATATATATATATTCTGCATTTCTTTTGTAAATCCATAGACCTTAATTAGCCACCCAAGTTTTTTTTTTTAGTATAGAGTCTTTTGTTTCTCCCTGACCACCAGGCACTGGTCAAAGGTCATACTAGTAATGGCATCAGATGCGTTGTCATGTAGATGGCACTGTGAAATTTGGGCTTTAGATTCGAACTTAGTATATCTAGAAGGCAACCCCTCCTAGAATGTTCAGTTTCGTGTCTGGGGTTTGAATTCTGCAGTGTGTTAGCGAGATAGATGATTCTGACTGTTACAATATGAACCCCATTACCAAATCAATCACTTATAACAGAAGGGAAAAAATTGTTGCCAAAGAGTCCTTGTTGCTAATTTGACATGCATATTCTTCTAAGTTTCTTTATAATGTTTAATTTTTCCAATTTACAATGTTCAAACTCTCAAGTGTATCCTATTCCCAAAATTCACTGATGTTGCAAGATTTCAGGTTTTCAAAAACACACTATACCAGTTCCTAAAAGTTTTATCATTTTTTCACTATAACATAGATCTAATCTTAAGTAATGACCAGGTTGCTGCATAAATGTCAGGTCAGGCCAGTGTCTTATCTCTTTTGTGTATCATTGCAAGTTTATTTGAAAAAGTAGCTGGATGCCTCCTGGAATTGTTACCAATTAGGAAAGTGCATTTAGTACACCAGTATGCATATAGCACAAAGGTTGCTGCCCTGACACTTGGTGTTAATCCCCCTCTAAATGCAGAAATTAATTGATGCATTGTTACATTAGACTTCCTGTAATTGATAGTTATGAGATTTTTATCTGCCTAAGTCCCTCACAGTGATATAACAGATGTGATAGGGTTTCCTCAGATCGATGGCATAATCCACAAAAGGGATCAATTGACGTATAGTCTTTTATGGCAAAGAAAATATGTGGCAGGTAATGCAGATAAGTTAAGTTTTATTAGAAAATTGAAAAACTTTGGTTCTAAGGCCCATCATTTACACCTTTTAACCAGTTGTTTATGATTAATTCCCAGTATTGGTTCCAAAGCAATTGTGTTATTATCTTCATGTATTAGTTCATAAATTTCCCAGTATTTGTACTTATTAATAAATTGTTCAAAATATGATAATTTATTTGGTGGTGGTTTTTCAGTTGGAATGACCTCTATGCACTGCTTAATTTTTGGAAATTGTTTAACAATATCAATTATATTGTTCCTCATTCTCTGTTTGTCAAAAATACCAATATCATGTAACCCCAAACCATTTTTATTCAGTGGCTAACATAGTTTTGCCATTGATATTGCCACAACTTTCCTTGACCATAATAGCTGATTGCAAATGGTCTTAATTTTGGAGATAAAAGCTTTTGAGAAAGCAACCACCAGCATAAAGTAAACTATCTTAGTCATCATCAAACTATTAATTAATTGAATCTTAGAATATACTGACTTATAGGTAATGGCTAGAGAGTCTGCTATTTGCTGTATTTCATTTTTCAATTTGTTCTGCAAATGACATCTCATTTCAGTAGTTCCTGATGGAATGAAAATCCAAGGAATGAGCCTGGCTTTGCCTGGAAAATGGATGTACATGGCCTTCCCATGAATATTGTCCATGCTGCTGTTTTTTTCTGGATTGAAACATAGTTTAAATTCCTTTGAGTATTCTTCTAAAATCATCTGTAGTTTTGGTATCTGCCTTTTTTATTTCAGGAAAACTGTAATATCATACATGTATGCAATGCAGGTCAATTTTTGACCTGTTCATGGGATCTCCATTCCCTCAAATGCCTGTTGTAATTGGACAAGAAAATGATTTATATATAAAATAAATAAGGTGGCACTAAGTGGGGATCCTTGTGAAAGTGATTTAGTTGGTGTGAAAGCTGGTGATTTTCTGCCATTTAGAGTAATGTGAAGCTCACGATTTAAGAGTAAATTTGTTATAACATATATATGTGATTTTGGCATTTCAGTGTCATTCAATAATCTCAACAGTATAGATACATCAACATTGTCGAAAGTCGAAGCAATATCCAGCTGTACAACAATCGAGCCATATCTTTTTTTCTCTCTAACTGATGTCAGAATAGCCTTAAATAACATAGCAGCTTGTGTGGTAGATGAATGTTTTTTAGCAAATTGAGCTAGTGAAATCATCGGTAAAATAAATGGTTCTATTTTATCTTTAATTACTTTCTCTAAAATCTTTATGGGCAATGGACCCATTGATATTGGCCTTATCTCTGATAACAAAGAAATGGGCTTTTTTATTAAATGGCACCATCATGATTGTATTAACTCCCTCCATTATTATTATTCCCTGCAATAAATAATTTGCCAGCTGACACAGGCATTTGCTAGTCAGCTTGTCAAGGTGTTTTAATATGAACAGTGGAATTACAGGGCTTCCTGGGTGACAGTTGTTGTGCATTTTATTCAGTTTCATTATAAAATCATCTGGTAATTCAGTCTCTGCCATTCCAAATACATTTGGCTGGTATTGTATCAATTTTCCTGGTCCCAGCTTATCTTTAAAATAATTAAGAATTGGTAAGATCATATTATTTCCAGTAAATGTTTCATTGTTTATTTTAATTGCTAATGGCACTTTGATTTCAGGTCCCCTCCCTCATGCCCATCTAATATATTGCCAAGTCCATGTGTGTTGATGCATTAGGCATAATCTACTTTTTTTATTTTTTAAATAGCTTTTCAGTGTTTCACATGCTTTGTTATAAGCATTTGTTAGTATAAGTATATGTTTCTGTGAGTGTGGATTAGGGGTTATGGCCACAATACGTTTATGAATTTGTTCTGCAAGCTTCAACAACCCTGAGGAAGATGGCTGATTTTTCACTATATGATTAATGTTAAATGACAAGATATTAATGTAAGCTAAATATTGCTGTATTGGGTTAAAGGTCATTGAAAAAATCTTATTCCACATAATATAAGTCTCTGAAAAAATAAATTTGGGTGTTAAGGTTGGAATCAGCAGTCTTATTGTTCTAGTTAATTGCAGTCTAGAGACTTGTATATTACTGAGGTCAATTGATATGAACTAAGCTGAGTGATCAGAAATTGCTCATGGGATTAACTTCATGCTTATTAGATGATGAAACACTGGAGAGTAAAAACAAAGATCAATTAATGTTGAAAATCAGCCATTATAAAATGAAACAGCATCTTCAGGTAGGAAACTCCTTGCACTCATCAATGGAATTGATAATTTATGTATCTACTTATTTACAAACTCATCATATGTTACATTGCAGTCTCCAATCAAAATTGTTTGATTAGCTGTAGATCTCAGTGTTGAATTGTGGCAAATATTGTATTTATTTTATATTTTTGCAATGGCATATAAACAAAGATTACATTTATTTTAATTATTTTGTGAAATAAAGTAATGATTAATAGATTTGCATCAATGTATATGTGTTGAAAATTGGTAAACTGGCAAGCAGTAGCTATCAAAAGCCCTGTCCCAGCTGATGGAGAAGTAGAGTCTCTTGAACATGCAACAAAGCCCTCACTATTTAGAAATTTTGCTGGATCAATTTGTGACCCTGCATATATTTTGGTTTCAAGCAGTCCCATTATATGAGGTTTTGTTTCCTTGATCCATTGTTTCAACTTAAATATTTTTCTATTGAATTCAAACCCCATACATTAAAAAAAGCAATTTTAATTTTCATTTATAAAGATTTACTTTTTACTTTGAATTTATTTGAATTTACTTTATCTTTAATTATCCATATTTTAGGCTGTCTATCAATTGTAAATAATTCTTCTTCTTCTTCTTCTTCTTCTTCTTCTTCTTCTTCTTCTTCTTCTTCTTCTTCTTCTTCTTCTTCTTCTTCTTCTTCTTCTTCTTCTTCTTCTTCTTCTTCTTCTTCTTCTTCTTCTTCTTCTTCTTCTTCTTCTTCTTCTTCTTCTTCTTCTTCTTCTTCTTCTTCTTCTTCTTCTTCTTCTTCTTCTTCTTCTTCTTCTTCTTCTTCTTCTTCTTCTTCTTCTTCTTCTTCTTCTTCTTCTTCTTCTTCTTCTTCTTCTTCTTCTTCTTCTTCTTCTTCTTCTTCTTCTTCTTCTTCTTCTTCTTCTTCTTCTTCTTCTTCTTCTTCTTCTTCTTCTTCTTCTTCTTCTTCTTCTTCTTCTTCTTCTTCTTCTTCTTCTTCTTCTTCTTCTTCTTCTTCTTCTTCTTCTTCTTCTTCTTCTTCTTCTTCTTCTTCTTCTTCTTCTTCTTCTTCTTCTTCTTCTTCTTCTTCTTCTTCTTCTTCTTCTTCTTCTTCTTCTTCTTCTTCTTCTTCTTCTTCTTCTTCTTCTTCTTCTTCTTCTTCTTCTTCTTCTTCTTCTTCTTCTTCTTCTTCTTCTTCTTCTTCTTCTTCTTCTTCTTCTTCTTCTTCTTCTTCTTCTTCTTCTTCTTCTTCTTCTTCTTCTTCTTCTTCTTCTTCTTCTTCTTCTTCTTCTTCTTCTTCTTCTTCTTCTTCTTCTTCTTCTTCTTCTTCTTCTTCTTCTTCTTCTTCTTCTTCTTCTTCTTCTTCTTCTTCTTCTTCTTCTTCTTCTTCTTCTTCTTCTTCTTCTTCTTCTTCTTCTTCTTCTTCTTCTTCTTCTTCTTCTTCTTCTTCTTCTTCTTCTTCTTCTTCTTCTTCTTCTTCTTCTTCTTCTTCTTCTTCTTCTTCTTCTTCTTCTTCTTCTTCTTCTTCTTCTTCTTCTTCTTCTTCTTCTTCTTCTTCTTCTTCTTCTTCTTCTTCTTCTTCTTCTTCTTCTTCTTCTTCTTCTTCTTCTTCTTCTTCTTCTTCTTCTTCTTCTTCTTCTTCTTCTTCTTCTTCTTCTTCTTCTTCTTCTTCTTCTTCTTCTTCTTCTTCTTCTTCTTCTTCTTCTTCTTCTTCTTCTTCTTCTTCTTCTTCTTCTTCTTCTTCTTCTTCTTCTTCTTCTTCTTCTTCTTCTTCTTCTTCTTCTTCTTCTTCTTCTTCTTCTTCTTCTTCTTCTTCTTCTTCTTCTTCTTCTTCTTCTTCTTCTTCTTCTTCTTCTTCTTCTTCTTCTTCTTCTTCTTCTTCTTCTTCTTCTTCTTCTTCTTCTTCTTCTTCTTCTTCTTCTTCTTCTTCTTCTTCTTCTTCTTCTTCTTCTTCTTCTTCTTCTTCTTCTTCTTCTTCTTCTTCTTCTTCTTCTTCTTCTTCTTCTTCTTCTTCTTCTTCTTCTTCTTCTTCTTCTTCTTCTTCTTCTTCTTCTTCTTCTTCTTCTTCTTCTTCTTCTTCTTCTTCTTCTTCTTCTTCTTCTTCTTCTTCTTCTTCTTCTTCTTCTTCTTCTTCTTCTTCTTCTTCTTCTTCTTCTTCTTCTTCTTCTTCTTCTTCTTCTTCTCTCTCTCTCTCTCTCTCTCTCTCTCTCTCTCTCCTCTCTCTCTCTTTTTTTTTTTTTCTTTTCTTTTGTTGTTGTTGTTGTTGTTGTTGTTGTTATTATTATTGTTATTGTTGTTTAACTATATTTATTATATTTATGACAGCATTGTAAAATTTTATTATTATATATTTTCCATAAGTAGTATCTATGCAAAATTACTAAAATGTATATAATTTAATACTGTTTGTGAATTAAAATAGGTTCTCATGTGAAAAATATATTGGATTATTTTATATTGTCTCTTATTCATGGTTCTAATCTTCATTGATCATATATATTATTTGACCAGAGATAAAATAAAATCCTTTTTGTCTGTATTATATCTCATTATAACAGTAGAATGTATATCATTCATTTAACTACCTGTCACGTGTTCATAGTCAAGATACATTTTATAAATCAGCATTGCAAAATATATTTTATGTAATTTATATGCCATTTGAAATATTTGCTCTTTACAGAACTATTTATATCTTTATAAAAGTACTAACATCAAATAATAACTTCCATATTCTAACGGTATATAATATGCCTTTACATTATTTTAAAAGTAAAATAAAAAGATCATAAATAAAAATTGATTTATTAAAAAGAAAAAAAAACTTAACTTAAAAACTGAAAATTAAAAGTTGTTTAATGTATATATAGATCGCACATATGGGAAACTTTAAAAACTATTTTAAAAATAAAAGTATTTGAAAGTATTTTTTTGTAAAAAAGTAAAGATGTAAAGATTTGATAATTTTGAAAATAGAAATACTGTTCATTTCTATAATCATAGAAAATGGAAATGATTGTTTTATTAATTAAATGGTTGTTCTGAAACATACTAGCCCTTGGGGCACTCGAATAAGTAAATGGTCAGATAAGAGAATAAAAAAAAAATTAAATGACCAATGGGTCCATGAGACCACAGCACGGACCATAAATGAAACATGAGAGGATTAGTGATGTTGTGCTGGTTGAATCTGAAGATTTGCTGATAAGAGGCTAATAAAAGTATAAAACCCCAATTTTTTTAATTCAGAGGATTATTATTATTATTGTTGTCAGAGAGCTGACTTTGAATCTACATATAACCTATAGGTGTATTGCAGGCTTCACGATGTAGAAGTCTGCAATAGATTTAATTTCTTGCCAACCAGCTTAGACCTCCCTATGACAGTTATGGACCAAAAGGAATGGCAAGTAGTGGCTTCATTTTTTTTTTTAAAAAAGAACAAACAATTTACGTAAGTGATCACAAAGATGGACCTCTAAATCTGCAGAATCTGTAAAGTATAAACTTTTACCAATTGAACTTTCTTTTAAATAATTACAGTATAACTTCAATAAGTAATCAATCCAAAAAAAGAGTAATATAAATAAATGGACTCTTATCTGACCTAGAATAAAACTCTAAATCAATTATAAATCTTTATTTATATATAAGTTTGCTATTTCAATCATTTCCATTTTTTAAAATTTATTTATTTATGTTTGTATTTAACTAGGTTATTTATTTCTATCTGTTAACTAAAATGTATTAAATTTAAGTTGGGTGTGGATAGCTATATAGACTCATTGAATTTATGTTAGTTTAAGGGGTTTTAATTTTGGGCTATTTGTCTCATAGTTAGGTCAATGCTGGTGGAGGGATATATGGGTGGATTATATCATTGTAATGTGAAGCATGTTTAGCATACAAGGCAACATTTCCAACTGAATGCATAACCTCAAAGTTGTAGTCATTACATTGCAATGGACACAGACATATTTCCTGCACCATTGACCCCTTCTAGCTCTATGGACAGGGATTATAAATCAGCAGATAGATTTCTCTACCCCATACACAGCACTCTTCTTTAATTAATTTATATACATGATTCTTTTGCCAGACAGACACAAATTTTTGTACTGGATGAGGATCATGTCCTTCAAATAATATCACACTGTCAGATGCACATTCCTCTCAGCATGGTTTTATGCTAGCATCTTCATATTGCATTGGTTGCAACTATATGTGTGGAAGCAGGTGTTGGTTTGGCTATGAACTTTTAGTCTGAGATTGAATGATTTGTTTTGAAAAGGTATTAACTGTGGAATCTATGTAGCCTATCTATACTCAACATGCTAAAGTAAAATATTATTAAAATGTCCATCTGTGCGGACTATTTAAAATAGTAATTTAAATTTAAAAATCAATGTTAAAATCTAAATATAAATTTTATTCCTCAATTTTAAATGTGCGTTAATAAAACCTGTTGTGTTATTAGTACTGGCAGTGATCTAGTTTATTCTTTTTAATCTTTATTAAAAATAGATTTTAATAACTATGTTTAAACCTCTGCTACTCTATAAGCTAGTGGCAAGGGCTGATGGTCTTAATAAATAATAGTTGGATCTTTAACTGCACGTATCTGCCTACTCTATAAATTTTTTAGGTTCGAGTAGCCTAGTGGCACCCTGCAGTGCAGTTAAAGTAAGACTCTTTTGATCTTGCACATGCAGACCATTATAATATACTAAATAAAATAATTATTAATACTATAATAATATTAATATTTTCAAATGCTTGTTCAGCAATATTCATATAAAAATGTGAGATATTTTGCAGACAGATATTCATCAATATTACATTGGCTTGATTTTCCAATTATTTTATCATGAATTAAATTTTGGTCTAAATTATTTATAAAAAATGTATTGAATTCTGTATTTAAAACTTATATTATACATTGTATGCAAATGCTTAAATAATATAAAAATTTAAAAAAATAATACCTAATGTCCATATGCCTAATAGTCAAAAATAGGCATTAACATATATGCTTAAAAATGCATGCATTTATAATTTATAAGTAGTGACATCATTGCAAAAAATCAGTTCTAACATAGTAATGTTAGTTTAAATACAATCATAACCAAAAATCAATTTCAAATTATGTACACAATTTATTTACAAAATCAAATACAAAATATGTATTGGAAAAATCATATCTAGTTATTTTTAAATAAATTTTAATAAAAATATATTGTCTATACTGAACTTAATGTAATTAAATTGGATTTGAACTCAGACTTTTCAGCTTCTATAGCTAGCCACTCCATCTTATAGAACTGATACACATGATCATATATAAGTAAAAATGATAAATGATCTTCAATATACTTATTTCATGTTAACCCAGAATTCATCATTTTCTGCATATCATCATCTCCCACATACCAATATGATCAGCACTCAGTTTATATGAAAATAGCAAATATTTAAACTTTAATGTAAGGCTTCAATGTTCTACACTTTTCAATCCTTCAGTTACCCATATCATTGAAAATCTAATATTCATCATCAGAATTTCAATGATATGGATGATTGAAGTTCTGAAAAGTGGATAAGTCTGTTCATTACATTTTGAAGATTTGCTATCTTAATATAAACTGAGCACTGATTATACGTGTGTGTGGGAGATGATGATCTGAAATAACTGCAGAGTGCTCATTTAGTAAAAATATATATTTGAGATCGATTATCATTTTCACATGCATGTGGTCATGAGTGTCAATTGTATCTTTATCAATTACATCACTAGCCATAATTAAGTTAGTAATCTGATATTATTGATTTTATTTCCAGACAACTAATAATTTGGTTTTGCAAACAAAACATTGATATTGAATTTGTGGTTAAATTTTGTTTATGAAAACGTGTATTCACTTTACAATCAAACATATATTTCAAAATGTTTTGTACTGAGAATAAATTTCATTTTTTATGTGTTAGAAAATTAGATATTAGATTTTTTTTAATTCAATGAATGTAATAAGCTAACGTTTTGGCTTAAATTTTTTATATTCTTTCTAATGCTTATAAACATAAATTAAACCTCAAAATTATAAATATTTAGTTTCTCCAATATGTTATTCATCTATTATAAATAATCTCTAATAACAAAATGTACTAATTATTTTATTTTTAGAATGAGATATTTTCACTGAACTAACATAAACAAATATTTTATTTTCTTATGTTTTTACAAATTTCTATATTTATTTTCAAATTAGCATATAATATTGCAGATTCAAAAAATAACATCAACGCAAAATTTGTGCTCCATGTAAATTTATTTGTAAATAAATAAATCAAATTTTATTTAGTGTACGAAAGTATTTTTTTATTTTTCCAAAGGATGCTTCATTAATTTTTTTTTATGTTGATTTATTTTATGGTATTTTATCAATATGTAAATGGTAGTGGTCAATTCTAAGAAAAAAATAATAAATCATTTTGTATGTTTATATGCAGCTCTGTTTGTCATATCCATAAAAAGCCACAATCGTTCAAACATTCTTTCAATTATATATATAAATATAATCAAAAAATCAAGTCATATATTTCATAACTTGCTTTTAAGCTTGCATTTAATGACCGCTAGATGAAGCTTACCAATAGCTCTTATCAATCCTTATTTTACAAGTGCCAAAACAGAAAAAATTCAAAATCTCTATTGTTAAGTCCCTACCTCCACACCCATTGGTTTCGATACCATGGCTCACTTCAGTGGAGGGTTGAGATTTTAGAAAATAGATCTAACATACTAACACAAAAGGCAGCACTTATAAAAAACCCATTTCTATCAATTTGAAAGTCTAAACTTTTCAGACATGTAAATGTCTTCAAATCCAGCTTTGCAAACCAGATAGTTTGATAAGAGCTATTGGTAAGCTCAATATATGAAACATTAAATGCAAGCTTAAAGGCAAGGTACGAAATTTATGACTTGTTTTTTTTAATTATTATATGTGTACCTTTAAAGGCTTTTGCAATCCTATATTGAAGTATAAGGTGAAACTGAGCTGAATTCAGAGTCATATAGCTATCTGGTTTGCAAACCTGAATTTGAAGACATTTACATGTCTGAAAAGTTCAGACTTTTAAATTGATAGAAACATGTTTTATAAGTACTGATTTTTGAGTTAGTATTTTTGATCTAGTTTCTAGAGTCTCAGCCCTCCACTGACATAAGCCATAAGTTCGAAACCAATTGGTCTGGAGGTAGGGACTTAATGATAGAGATTTTGAATTCTTTCTTTTTTTATACTTGTAAAATAAAGTTTGATGAGAGCTATTGGTAAGCACCATATAATGATATATATGAATATATTGTAACGTTTATTTATATACGTTACAAATATATTGGCATTTGGTAAAAGCTAAAAAAGTAAATTTAGATTTTTTTTTGATTAGTATAATTTTTGTTAAAACGTGCAATGAAGGTTAAAATTGTCATTCTTATTTTTTTTTATCTAATTGGAAAGAATAAATGACATACAGATTACTAATCCAGATAAATTAAAAGAATTCCAAAAGTATAAGCTAAAAGAAAAATATTTTAGCTAATTAAAGATGGAAGAATAATGCTAAAAAAAGAGAGAACTTTGTAACTTAAATTTAAGAGAGAGTGTATAAGATTATTATCTTATACACTGATAAAAAGACAAAAGAGTGCGCAGAAGTTCCAAAAATGGAGCGCGATATAAAAAGGAGATGATAACTTCAATCTGGGTCTTCTCTTTAACTTCTAGTTACGTCTCCGAAAGTTGGAGGTTTCCACGAGCATAACCTGTGGCAAGAAATAACTTCTACACAGGTATGCCCCTTGCTGTCCCAAGCTGTCATGCAAGCATGGAAACGGGACTTGTGAAGACCGCTTTTTGCAATAAAAGGGTCACTACAACCGTGCCTTTTCTCCAGCTATAGAACGGAACAATAATGGAAGACGCCGGCAGGAGAGACCAATGGAAATTCTCATGATCTGGGATCCCATAAACCTACATGAACTTACCGGTAAGTTAAGAATAAATTTTCCTGATAGTGACTTAAAAGTTTGCAAACAATTATTTATCTAAGCTTAGACTACCATCCTGATATAGACTTTACTTTCACATTCAAGGGACTTTCTTATAAAGAATTTTGTACAAGATCTTGGAACATTATTAAATTGCGTTCATCATTTAATCTAACTGTTTTTATTAATCGATTCATTATCTGGATTAGCATGTGTGTACTTTCCAGTTTAGTTAATTCGTAATTTAACTTATAAATATTTTAGTTTGTTAGAATAAAAGAGATTATACTTTTATCAACCTTTTCATTGTGCGTTAGTAATAATGGTTATTATTCTTTTTAGTATTAAAGTTATTATTAGTTTAGTGGGATTTAAAACGGAATTTACCTTGCCAATGTATTTAAACAAGCCCAGAAATAATAATCAAAAAGGAGAAAATAGTTCTCGTTACGGTATGATGCAATACCGATTAGTTTAAAAGCACTTTTTTTCTGTTTAGTTTACGAGTTACAATATGTTTGACGCAGTCTCAGTGGGTCTAACGACTCTGGCGCCCTCAAGTAGAAATTAAAAACTGGTTCTGCTCACGATTGTACTCGGTAATAGTTCTAGGCCGAAGTTGATCAGGAAAAATAGCTGTGTTGAGAATAGAAATACAACTTTCTTTTTTCTTTTGATACAGCTTGATCAACTCACGCTCAAATATAAATTTGAGGCGTATAGTGGCCTAGTAATACGAAAAACGTTATAATATATATATAAGGGACATGAACTGAGACTTTTAAGCTTTCTACATCTATTCAATCTTACTTATACAATCAATACACATACAACATACATGTAAAAAACTGAGTCAGAGCCATAAGTTCGAAACCAATTGGTCTGGAGGTAGGGACTTAATGATAGAGATTTTGAATTCTTTCTTTTTTTATACTTGTAAAATAAAGTTTGATGAGAGCTATTGGTAAGCACCATGTAATGATATATATGAATATATATATAAAGGACATGAATTTAGACTTTTAAGCTTTCTACATCTATTCAATCTTACTTATACAATCAATACACATACAACATACATGTAAAATACTGAGTTCAAGTCCCTTACAATTACATTAAGCCTAGGATAAACAATACACTTATATATAATTAAAAACATTTTGGTTTGTTTTCACAATAAAAATAAACTACTGCTCATCAATCAAAAATTTTGTTTAAAACTGTTTAAAAATTCTTTATTTACAAACATAAACTCTGTTTTCATATAATTTTTATCAACACTACAATATTTTTAAAACCTATTATGACTCAATTAAAAGAAATAATGTGTAAATAAAAATATTTTCATTAGATATATTTTCAAAACGATGTCCAGCAATTCAATATTAATTTTCCACCAAAATTATGGAACAACTATATGAAAATATATTTAATAAATAGATTTTAATTCACACATTGTTATTATTACATGAAATAAAACAGTTCTTTATGACTATATTCTTAACTATTTTAAATAAGGTATGAAAACATTGGCAGCTTTTTACTTCAATGTTAATTTTTGTCACTGTAGGGAAAGACCTTTTTACAGGCATAAAAATGAATCATTGCTTCTGACAAACAAATTTATTAATGCAAATGTTTTAAAAAATATTTTGTTTCAACTATATATATATATACCATTATTTATGTCACATATAATATTGAATGATATATGATCTGAATGCATTTATGATATTGTTTTGATCCTCTATAATTATAATGTATTTCTTTGTTAAAAGGCTTTACAAAACACATAAAACCATTTTCTTCTAAATATTCATTCGGAAAAAAACACTTTTTATTTTCTTTAATTGATGAATGTCTTCAATACACTCATTGCCCATCACATTTAATTTAGGAGTTGAATGATTAACTCAAATTTTAACAATCTATATCACAGTGCAATCCTGATTATTTTATTGTTTGAACATCTCATAATTGCCTTAGATTTAGTGGTTTGATTATTATGGCTGTTAAGAGACATTACCAAAATGCAGGAAAATAGATTCATGTGTATTTATAAAAATTAATATTTAATAATGTTTTGTATTATGTAATTCACATTGAAAAAGTATTATTAAAGAATAAAAATATTTATGACTTGCTCACATGATTTCATTTTTATATAGTAAAAATTTTGTTCATTTTGTTATTTTTTAATTACATGTTAATATATACTAGACTATGATATCTTGTATATTTATTGAGTAAAAGTGTAAAATTTGTAAAAAATAATTAATACAGTGAAGTCTTTATGTTTGGAAGTATTAATTATAAATGTTTTTATGGTTAATAAAGCCATTTAAATAACTGACTACCAGTGTCATATCTCACCTTGATTTCAAATAATTGATTATCCAAATACCTTTTTTTCATGAACAGATTGAGAATTCATTGCCACCAATCAATGTGTTTACAAAGAGAGTGCATAATGAATGGCGGGAACTAGATAATACGCAATCATACTCACAAAATCTGAATGTGTCCATTAGGGCTAGAATTTTGCAATAAATAGTCAGTCTTTTGGATGGTAAGGTCAGAGATCTATTGCCAGATCTGAAATGCAGTATATATCCTATCCAAATAATTACTATCACAAAGCTGAAAGACAGCAGTCATGTTCTCCAGATAATAAATATCACAGCTAAATGGTTGACATAGTGAAGCAAGTTCACATTTAGAAATGGGAGCTGTTATAAAAGAACATTGACATGAGATAAAATATCATATTACAGCCAAAAGTGTTACTGTACCTTCTCATTAGGCAGGCTTCCTAGATGCAGCTGGAAGTAGCAAGACAATTTATAATGGCACATACAGTCTCTTTGTTCACAATGTGCATTACAACTAGAAGCTATAACTTCACCAAATGGTAGCAAGATGAGCATAGCCATTGGAAGTACATTGCAAAGACAAGTATATATTTGTTTTTGTTTCAGTAATAAATATACATTATAAAATATATTTACATACATTTGTGTTTATATAGATTCATGTATACACATAAGAACTAGCTAGTTCTTTGTTTGCTTTAATTGCGAGAATATCACTATGGTTTTCTAAATTTAAAAATTTATGTGAAAAATAATGGGAACAAAAAGACTTTTAAATGTAAAACTAGTTTCTAAAAATGTTGGGGCAGAAACATATGTATAAAAAATTATAAATAAATAAATATATTTATCATGAGCAATATTTTACTAAAATTGAAAATTAAAATTAACTTATCTTTTAACCAACTAAAAAAAGTTAATGCTAAGTTAATAATATATTTATTGTACGATTACAAAAAAAAACAATATTAAACAAATTTAAGTCCCACATCAATATTTTAACCCTTCAGTGAATGTCACAACAGAATCTCAACAAGAATAAAACACAGATTTCTTAGATTTTTTGTGAAGAGATTTCGCCATGGCAAAATCAATACTGCAGAATTCTAAAAACTGAATCATAGCAGAAAAGGTAGATTTAAACTATGACTATCATAAAAAACAAATATGTTCTGAATCTAGTCATTGATATAATAAAAAGTTCTACATATAAGTAACTTATGAAGAATGCCTTACCCCTCTTTTATTAATAAGAAATCTTTAAATAGTACAAAAATGAAACATCTAAAAATAATTACAGGTGCTCCAGTGCATTCATAATAACCAGTAAATGTGGTCAAAGCAAAAGATATGCAATAAATATGACATCAGAGCAGTATTCCAAAGTCATTCCATTGTAAAAGAAATGCTAATCTTTGCAAAAGATATACTTGAAATACTAAAAAACAAAAATGGCATCTACAAGTGACTACAGAAGGATGTATATTAGTGAAACCATTTGCCACATTGAAGGTGGTTATAAAACTAAATCTGATAAATAGAAATAAAAAATCAGATATAAAGTCACAGATGATGTACATACTAATAAACACAGAAAAAGACAAAAAATATTGAACAAATAAGAAAAAGGATTGAAAACTATTTTAATAATTTTGGATATGAAAAAAAAGATGAAATGAGGATACTCATGGATAACATTATGATATATTTCTGAATGTTACACTTTAATGAGATAAATTCATTGGTTAGAGCACAACTGTAAGTTCAATATTTAGTATCCAAAAGTGATATGCTTGCTTCCATTACTACTACTATTCCTCATTATCTGTGACAATTCAAGAAAAAAATTAAAACAGTTTAACATTATGATATATACTAATGTGTGTACTATTGTTATATTTTGAAAATAGTTTAACAAATTATTGCAATTAACTAAAACATTTTTGTTAATGCACTCTACTAAAAACATTAAATAATTACAATGAATTCAAAATAGACAAGAGGCTTATTAAAAATGCACCAAAGATTTCAATAAGCTGAAAACGTTTTATTAGAAGTGAAAAACCATATTTTCAAGATATAAAAAATTAATTTTTTTTATTTATATATCATTGATTGGAGATAAGGTACAGTGTGTTTTTAGTTAGTTTTAGTCGGAGTCTTACAGTCTGACAGTATTTGTTTGTGCTTAGTTTTTAGAATGTCTATTGAGTAGGTCACTGAACCTTCTTTCCCTGGGCATCTTAGGGCTACCTCTAGAATGCTATCATGAAACTCCTGCAATGGAAGAAGGCTGCCACCAATGAAGAAGCAGTAGTGTCTGAGATTGCTGACCACCAAGCTAATCCCTGTAAATGAAAGCTCAAAGAATGAAACACCTAGCCATTGTAACATTGCTGAGGTAACAGTTCCATGCTTACTTATCTCTGTGATCATTAATGTTTTGTGTTGGTTATATATTTGTAACTAATCTCTGTTTGAAAGTATAATACTATATGTTATATATATATATATATATATATATATATATATATATATATATATATATATTATATATATATATATATATATATATTAAAAGGTGTGAAGGTTGCCTTGACAGCAGTTAGAAATATTGGTTGCTATATTTACTGTGAATGTTTAGGTGGTTACTGGTTGGAAACTAATTATATATATATATATATGTAAATGCTTACATCTAATTAAGTTAAAATCTTACATTTTATTTAGTGCAGAAAATTTTATTATCATAATTATTTGCTTTTTATTTTTATATGTTATTTATATGCCAAATCAACTCAACTCCGCTAGCTTCTATTTTAGATTACTCTTTTAAATCCTTCCCTCCCCCTCTCCAACGTTTCTGGGATATTTTAATTATGTTAACTTATTTGTTAAAGCCATGGCTCACTGGGTTCAGAAATAGTTAAAATAATATTTCTGTTTATAGGCAGATTATATTTTTATATACTGCCTTGAATATAATTTTATTGATTACAAATTTAATGTGATCCAAGAACACTATTGCTTAAATTCCAGATAAGATAATTTTAAATAATAATGACCATTTATTTTTATAGTATAAGAATCATTTATATGTAGCATTTTTAGCATTATAATATTCAATAATGCTTATTGATTCCAAATGCATATGGTCCCCATTTAATGAGGGGAAATGTCATTGTATGTCATTAAGACATTCATTTAGTTTTAGATTTCAGTTATATAATTTGGTTTAGTATACCACTCATGGCATTATGCCTGATTTAAATTTTATATTTAGGCCACTAGTTTTGTTGACGTCATTAAATGACATTTTATAGTTTCATAGCATTACCAGCATAAGTCAGCCATCGTCATTATTGCTTTGTCATAACTTGAGGATCATTAGGAACTCTGAATCATCCATCATCACTTATATATGTTTTAGCTGGCATTGGAAGTGCCCCAGGCCACATTTGGAAAGAGTAGTGTAAGCTCTGCATCGTTACCCTACAAGGACAATTGCATCTCCCTATCTTCCCTTTTCTCTCCAGGTATGACCTGTCAGAAGAATGAGTGTACCATTTCTTATTCCCACTTACATGATGAAGCATCTACTCAGCCAAAATGGACTGAATATTATATTTTGCTGCCTATTCTCACATTGCCATTCATTATAGTATTTTAGAATCATGCCTAAAACTAATCTATAAGCCGTAATGCTGTGATATAACTAAACCATTTTGTTATTTATTAATATAATTATATTTAGAATGTCATACAAAGCTTGCATTAAGCTATTTCCCTTAGACAAGTGGCTCCCATATGCATAAATGAATTCTCATTTTATCTTATAATTCAAGAATTAAAATATAATGTTTGTTATATTGAATATGAAAATATTCGCATATTTAAAATCATTGTTTATAACTTTGTTGTTTGATCATTACTAAATATAATGGATATCAGAAACCAATTTACTTGGCATCATAGTTATATATGTGTGTATTTCTTGTTGTGATTGAAGTGGCATCGATCATAGTTTGTTAAATGCATTATGTTAATTTATTCACACACTAAAGTGTCTGTCTCATGAATTCTTTTGTTTAGGTCATTATTTAACCAAAACAGCATTTCTCTTTATAACCCATTTTATAATTTTTCTTTTTAAACATTGGCATATAAATAAATCACCCTATATATGTATAATTGTGACATCCCCTAACAACTACAGATGTAAGCATTATCAAAATATTCTAGCGTGAACTATATAAACAAATTATGTCTAGAATAAAATGTTTTTTTATAATATTAAATTAAAGTAGCTTTTAATCCTATCTAGATTTCGAATCTTTATTTGATTAGTTTTTTTAAACATAAGAAGGTTTACATAATTATGTATTATTTTAGCTATCTTATCTTAGTCAGGGATTCATTCTCAAAAACCCTAGTTCAAATCTCATGTCTCTGTATCACTGTGTGGCTTCTGGTACAGTGGATTTTTTTTTTCGGATTATGTATGCCCATATGTGGGGCTCTGATCATTGCCACAGCCCTGAGAAAATTTATGCTTGTATATATATATATATATAAACAGAGAATATATATTAATTATGTATAAATCATTATATATATATATATATATAAACAGAGAATATATATTAATTATGTATAAATCATTATATATATGAGTTATATATATAAATCAATTTCTCATTTCTTTCTAAAAAAAGGAAAGGAAATATTTTTTCTCTCATATATATATTTATTGATATTATGGGTTCATGTATATATATATGTATATTAACATATGTATACATAAATGTAGTGTACGGTATATGTTTGACAAATTTAAAGTTAAGAATATTGGAGGTATTTATGGAATACCATTTTGCGAATATTATTAAATATTATATAATAATCAAATATGTTTAAAAATACAAATATTATAAATATAAATATTATATTATAATATAAATATTATATGCGTGTTTAATGTATTGTTGGCTGGTGCAGTATAAGTGTGCCAACAGGAAGTGTTAAAATTCATGTCATTCAAACAAATAGTATTTGAACCTAGATAATTGGGATAAAGAGAGAGTCTATTTTAGTATATTCATGGACTGTATCTCTGGGTATCATACATGTATCATACATATGTTTGTCAAGTAATAATCATATTTTATTCTAGACTGTTTCAGGTGCAGCAGAGCAAACAAAAGGGAATTGAAGGAGCAAACTGAGTGTAGTGGAATAAAATGAAGCAGTGGTCAGCAATGATTAGTAATAGATTAAAATAAATAGGAGCAGCATAAAGGGGATAGTATAGATAAAGAAATGGGAGTTGGGGTTGTGTAATAATGGAGGCAGTTGAAGAGAGGGGGGAGAGTAATGTTGAAGAGAGGGGGGAGAGATTTCCAATATTATAAATAGAGAAAGTTTGATAATCAAAAGCAAATTTATTAAGTCCAAATCAGCAAAAAAATTTGGTCCACATTTTATTTTAACCAACATTTTGAATAAAAATGTGAATAAATGGATCAACAGAATGAGAACATGAAGGATGAAAATCATCTAAATCTCAGATCTTTCTCAACAGTAGAGGCCAGAGAAGAACAAAGTAACCTGGTGACTAAGAACCCCACAAACAACATTAATTACCAGAGATCATCACAGATGGCATGGTTTGTGCATCTGCAGGTTTTCAGTGGCAAACCTCATACAAATCCACAGGAACATCTCGAGAGTCTTCAAGTATTGTTTTGTCTTAGCCAAGCCAATGAAACTGAGTGTGTGGCTATTGCCAGCCACTATTTAAAAGCCACAGCCAAGGATTGGTGGCGGTCTCTGCAAAAGCAGCCAATGACATTTAAAGAATATAAGGCCATTCTATTGCAGAATTTTTGGGGAGAAGACAGTCAGGAAAGTATCCTACATGCATTGATGACTGAGAAATACCAGGCTCACCATCCAGAGACTCTCACACAATTATTTTTGTGTCAGGTGGCCATGTTTAAAACTCTCACTGCATTTCCTTATTCCAATTCTCAAATCATTCATATCATCAGACAAAACATGCCTGCTTGGTTGCAGAGGATGATGCTTCGCAGTCAAATTTCTGATATAACAGAACAGACCAAATTTTTAACATCCCTTGACAATGGGATATTGAATCCAAGGACCGCGACACAGGTCAAAGAAACTGACACTATGAGAAATCAAAAAGCAAGAGAAACCAAAGATCCAGAGTGTGGTCATCAATATGACAATCAAAAAGGAGAAAAATTAATATCAGGCAGCATCAGCCTGAGAAATATGATTATTCATGAGAAGGGTGACCATGAAGAGAGAGAAACGATGAACGTATCACCTACAATAGGAGTATGGGTTAGATCCCAAAGCGTGAATGCTTTATTAGATTCAGGAAGTCAGATATCTATAGTATAGTGGATATCTATAGTATAGTGGATATGGGTAAATACTCTCAAGAAAAACATCATCATGCAACTCCCGACTGGCTCTATTACATTAACCCTAGCAAATGGAGTAAAACTGTGGGAATTATCAGGTGTGGTTAGAGATTGGTTTTGGAAAACTTACATAGGCCACACATTTCTGATAAATGTCAGGACTAATCTATGATGTAGCACTAGGATCCAACTTTCTGCAACAACACCATTGCATCATTGATTATTCCAAAATGGCCTGTCAGATACACAACAAAAGTATCCATTTTGAAATCAATAATCAACATGTGGGGGGGAAATGTTGCCTCATTCAGCAAGGTGATTCACAGCCTTAATCACAACCAAGGTACAAGAGGCAGATCTTCAAGTATGAGAGGCAGATCTTCAAGAACCTGGAAACAGACTCCATATGAAGGAAATCTTGGAGGAGTACTCTCATGTATTTTTGAACACTCCTGGTAAGATCAGAGGAGATACTCACCAGATAAGGTCAAAGAGGAGTTTATTCTCAATCCAAAATATATCCAATTTCCATCCAGTATAAGGAACAAGTAGACATGCAACTTAAACAAATGATAGATTGGGACATCATTGAGCATATCTGATCCCCATACAATAACCCTCTTGTTGTGGTTAAGAAAAAAATGGGAACCTTTGGTTATATCTTGATGCCCACCATCTTAATAGTATAACAATTCCTGAGAGAGACACACCTCCACCCATACAGTAAATATTTGTTCAGGAGCTGGAAAAACTGTGTTTTCCACCCTGGCCCTTACTGCCAGCTACTGATTGATGGTTTTGGACACATGAGACTGGAAGTATACTGCTTTCAGATATAATGGTTACTCCCATGTATTCAAATGGGTACTGTTTGGACTCATCAATAGCAGGGCAGGATTGATGTAATGTCTGAAATAAGTAATATCCGATATGTAGCAACACATGGTATGCTACATCAATGATATCATCATTGCCTCAAAGGACATTGAGGAACATTTGAAAAACTTGAAACAGTTTTCCAGAAAGTGCCAGAGGGAAAATATCACAATCAATTTGGAAAAGAGTAAATTCGCAATTCAAGAGATAATGTTTTAAGGTCACATGATAAACAAGCACAGGGTAAATGTCCATCCAGAAAAGGCGGATGCTATTGAAAATTTTCCAACTCCTCAGAAATGTAAACAGCTCAGATACTTTATAAGATTATGTAATTTTTATCACAGGTTTTATCCACAGTTTGCCTGTGAAACTACAAACCTTGTTAACTTGCTAAAAAAGGATCAAAAGTGGAAGTGGACAATGATTCATGATCAAGACCTCAGTACCATAAAGCAAAATTTCCTGCATGCTGTTATGCAACTTCAGAAGGCCATTCTATGTACAGACAGACAGTAGCAGAAGGGGCCTGGAAGCAGTGTTATTACAGATCAGTGAGGATGGAGAACATCATGTGCTCTATTTTAGCAGCCAGACTTTGAAAAGAACTGAGATGAATTATACTACCACTGAGCAAGAGATCCTTGCCATTGTTTGGGCCTGCCAAAAATTCCAGCAATTCTTGCTGGGCTTCAAGGTAGTCATTGTTACTGACCACAAATGCTTGGAGTTCTTAAGAAGTTTCTTCACAAATGATTGTCTCATCAGGTGGAGCTTAACATTGCAAAAATTAAGGTACAGTGTAAGGTATTGCCCTGGCCCATAGAATGTAGTGTCTGATATCCTGAGCTATTACCTGTACCAATCCAAGCACAAAAAATCCCAATTGTTAGACAACTCAGTCAGAAACATGGCAATCTCTAAGGGCACATCAATAGAATTCAAATTGAAAAACCTCTGATATTGGCAGGAGATGGAACCTCAGTATTGTCAGATTATTCACAAATTACAAAATGGTCTGATCCTGAGCCGTTACCCTGTACGAATCCAAGCACAAAACCCCCAATTAATAGACAACTCAGTCAAAATCATGGCAATCTCTAAGGGCACATCAATAGAATCCAAATTAAAAAACCTCTGATATTGGCAGGAGATGGAACCTCAGTATTATTCACAAATTACAGGATGGTAGCTCTAAACCCATAAACCCCCTTAAGAAAAAGCACATGCATTATCGATTAAGGGATGGCATTCTGCAAACATACATCGCGGGGAAAAATGATTCATGGAAAATCATGACTCTCTATAAACTAAGAATCCGGCTTATAAATCATGTGCACCAAACATTGGGGCATTTTAGAGAAAGAAAGACTGAAGAGGCCCTAACAAGGCAGTTTTACTGGCCAGGCATATATAGCCTTATCCTCCTCACATTAAAAAATGCACTGAATGTGCACAAAATAAATTTCCTAATAAATCATACACAGGTACCTTCAACCCATTGCAGCATCCAAACCAAATGAATTACTTGCAATTGACCATTATGGCCACTTCTCATATTCTGGAGGTTCTGTTATCTTCTAATCACATATGATGTGTTCTCCAATTATGTGCAGGCATACCCAGTCAGGGCTACCAATTCTAAGAACACCATCTGCATCCTCCAAAGAAGGCAATTTTTGTAAGATGGAAAACCTGACACAATTTCTCTCTGACCATGGCTCTGGATGGACATCTAAGGAAAGGAGAGTTTGGATGTTTAAACAAAATTTAAAGCACTGTTTAACATCCATCAGAAACCTCCAGTCTAATCTGTGTGAAAGAGTTATGAGAGAGATCAATTGACTCTTTCACACATATACTCCTATGGATCATCGTGATTGGTTTTGTACCAAGAAGACTCCATTTTGGAGAATCATGTCTGGGAATTTTCAGGACACTTTTTCCAAAGGACCACCCACCTATAGATCCCAGCCAAAATCAGAGAGATGCATGGACACAATTGACCCAGATGGCACAGTCTCATATCAAAAGGGGACACATCTAATGACACCAATTTCATGTGGTGGATAGGGTTTGGTTGAGAGCACCATAACCTAGCAACACAATAAAAAAAGAAATCAAGAAGTTTTTTTCCTTATATCATGGACCATACTGGATTCAACAAAAGTATAAAGACAATGTGCTCATGTTGGAAGGGGATAACAGGGTAAAATAAACTTTTAATGCAAGGCATCTTAAACCATACATACCTCCAGACCCAGGAAAATAAAATGAGAAAAACTGGTCAGTCAAATTGTTGCAGACACCCCGATTAAATTCAACAAAAATATAATAAATGAATACAATAAGAAAGTCCAATCAATGCAAGGATAGATTAGGTTAGAATAAATAAGCTATAGAGTTTTATTTAGAATAAAATTACATTGTTATTGGTTGCTATTCCTGCCAGCAACAGACCTGAAGTTTAAATATTTTTTTATCACTTCAAGTAAGGAAGTCTGAAACAATCACTCTGTAGTCAGAGTGAACTTCATGTTTTTTACCTAAAGTAAACTAACATGTACAAGGGGTCAAACCTAGCAATATTTAAATTACTAACAATGCCATCATATATATGTAATTTTATATATATTACAAACTATTATAATAAATGATGAAAATATATAATAAAAGCCTTATTTTTTTTCATATGTCATAGCATTGGCTGGGACATGAAACCACAACCATCTGCAACCAAGTTCTTGCTTGCAAGACAGCTGCGATGACATCTGGGCTAACAATATTTTATAATTTTTGATTCTGTTGTTTTGATATTTTCATACTTTTGGATATTTTAAGCTTGTTTTTTTTTTATTTTAAAAGAGAATTTTTTTTATCACAAAAAGTTTGACAATTGTAAGGATTTATTGCTTTTAATTTCGGGATTGTAAAAATTTAAAGAAAGAAGTTATAATCAAGATGGCAGGTTCAAATCAACCCATTGCGAAGTTTTCTTCACTAATTAAATATTGAAATGCTTAATTTTCATTAATCAAATTATCATCTTATCATAGTTTTACTTTTATAATTTAAAGACTTTTAAAGTTTTGCTAATTAAAGTGATTTAAATGTTATTTTCTATATCTTACTGTAACAAATCGCTCCCTCGTAAAAAACCGCCAACCCTGCCACTTTTACTCACATGACTGAACGTTTCTGGGGTAGACGATTATTACCACAAGCAAGAAGCCAATATAAAGCCAAAACTTGAGCCTATATTCTTAATTGAACACTGATACGATATATAAATATCGCCCCAGCATTATATTTCCCAATTAAACGCTTCTTCTGTGCTGGGCATATTATTTGAATTAAACAATTATTTCTGCCCAGCACTTGGAATATTTATATAATTTTCCCGAGACTATCGTGGTACAGAAAGAATATCGACTATAGCCCTTTCCCTATTTTTTCCTACAATCGGAAATGACTTATTTGTCCCCTTCTATTTCTCTATTATGATTCTTAAATTAATAACATTTGGCAGTTCGAATGACCTAGATCTAATATACACTAAATATTTGTTCGCTTGGCAAAGAAAGACAAATTGCAAAATGACTAATTACTTCTTTTTCAAAATAATTTTTAATTTTGTAATCGATTATTTATAAATGACATAATAAACAATAAAACACACATGTATCTACCACACACCAACATAATATGCACACAAATAAAATAGTAAAGAATATAATTCAAATAACTCATTAAACCACTAGCGTAACCCAATTGTTACTTGTCTCATACATTATGATAGTAAAGCTCATAAGTTCTTTAGCTATTGAACGAAGTATTGCGCAAAATTTAACATGATTTCTTTGTTCACAAAATAATTACGACATGCATGTATTAACAAAAGTTACCTAGGTATGGAATCCTCAATGACGGATCAACCATCGAGTGGGAGCTTTCCCTTCTTTTGCAGAGATGGTTGCTTGTTCTTCCATCGTCCAGTAAGTGGAGCGTAAAGTTTTATAGTCCGCTGGTGTGGGTTTGATTTCCTTCCATTTCCGAAACTTTAATACCTGTTCATTTCTTTAGGTATCATCGAACGAGTATCCAGGCATATCTGGTTCCATGATGGCGGTCTCTTATCGGCAGCATATCAGATGTTTAGGTAGTGAGCCAACGCTTGGACGGAGAATACCGAGCAAACGTCCATTATGTGCCACTAGCCTCTCATGTTAGCGTACCCAATGAAGTTCGCTAATATTCCTACAATATGTCCGTGTTATTCTCTCCACAATTTCTGCCTTCTTCTCTCCAGTTTTGCCAGCCAAAAAAAAACTAACTAACTCTAAAAAATCAGTTCTGCTTATCTCGATTCGTTCTCCTATTGTTCTCTGGAATGTTGCTAATTGCAATATTCCTTTACATTACCTTATCTTATACCAATCTATACTGGAATTTTATTACACCTTTCACATTTTCCAATTTTACAGTTACCATTATTTTCTCTCATTCTTTTAAAACATTTCGACTAATAAATTATGTATTAGCATTTTTTATTTGATCAATACGTTTACAATAACTTTATTTACCAAGAAGGAAAGAGACACATTCATTATACACCCCTCCTCTTTCTTTTCTAATCTTCAATCTTTATTTAGTATTTCCTAATTTCCCCCTTTTTTTCTTAATTTATTGGTTCTATATTTCTTTTAATGAAAACTTTCTTTATTATTATTGAGGATCAATAATCTAGATACATGCGAGACTATATTGTATGTAGATATCGCATTACTTTCAATTAAAATGGAGTGTAATCTTCTCAGAAATTTATTAAGTGTCTCATCAGTCTCTGGGCAAATGAGCCAAAGCATTTCTGTAATAGCTTGGGTGGTATAAATAGTATAGATGGGAGATAAGATACAGTGCATTTTTAATCAGTTTTTAGTCAGTTTTAGTTGAAGTCTTACTGTCTGGCAGTATTTGTTTGTGCTTAGATTTTAGAATGTCTACTGAGTAGGTCACTCAACCATCTTTTCCCTGGGCCTCTCGGGGCTGCCTCTAGTAAGCTACCACAAAACTCCTGCAATGGAAGAAGGCTGCCACCAATCAAGAAGCAGTAGTGTCTGAGATTGCTGACAACCAAGCTAATCTTTATAAACTAAAGCTCAAAGAATGAACCACCTATTCATTGTAACATTGCTGAGATAACAGTTTCATACTTACTTATATCTGTGATCATTAATGTTTATTTTGTTTGTTCTATATTTGTAACTAATCTCTGTTTGAAAGTATAATCATATACATTATATATGTGTATATATATATATATATATATATATATATATATTGTGATTATCTGAATAGGCACAAGGAATTGAGATACTTTGTATCTGCATTGAATAGTTATATTGTATTTAAAAAAATGAAATAGCCTTAGAATTTTAAATTTTTTTTTGCTGGAAATTGTTTAAAGTTTAGATATGGATTGCTTATGCAGTTGATTGACAACTTTATAAGTATTCATTATTATTATTGTGGTTAATGAAGTATTTAATGTAAGGAAGAGGGGTTGTTTATTTATGGAATTGAAATATTTTGTCAGAAAGATGCAGTTATTTATAGGTTGAATGGTTTTAAAATCCTTTATTCATTAACACTTATCCTTTTGTCAACATTAATAGCCATTTCAATTATATTTAGTTAAGATAGTTTAATATTTAGGTTGCAATACAAGTGCATGCAGATATGATTCTGCATTATTTTCATTTCATTTTCATCTTTTAATAACATTAAGCAATAGTACATTTAACATGAAGACATTTAAGGTACAGAAATTATCTTTAATAATTTAATAAATATATTTCTTTTCAATGATTAATGGATATTGGATAGGTGAATTATTTTACAAATTAAATAAATTATTAATCATTTTTATTTAACAGTTAATTGATATTCATGTCTTTCAAGTTTGTAAAAGCTATTTATTTTATTATTATTTTTCTTTGTCTTGATGTAATTCTAAAAAATCAGAATGACTTTTTTTAAGAAAAGATTTTTTTTGAAAATGTAATTAGCTTGGGTGAAAAAAACGTGGGAGTTAACCTTGGAAAGGAAAATGATCTTTGCTAAGGAAAAAAGAAAAGTCTATTTAACAGATTTTCCAGTAAAAAAATTGCTCATTATCATTTTAATTGCCGCCAGTAAAGTGCTCATTATAATTGTAATTGCAGCCAGTTGCTGAAGTCAAATTGATTTAAAAAGCTTTGAAGTAAATTTCTAAAAAACTTCAGGAAATTAATTACGGAAGAATGTCTTTACTTGGGATACAAGAAAAAATTTTAAAAAGGTACATTGGTTTTTCCTTACTCTCCTTCATTTAAACATTTGAATTAACTACCTCGTGCTATATTAATATTTAAAATGTATATTGTTGGTGTTAAGATGGCATTATTTTATTTATCTATAATTAAGAAAGAATATAAAGTTCATGAATGCTATTGTTATATAATTAATCCACGTGTGTTGTTTAATATATCTTGGAAATGTATGCAGGACTGTTTTTCAGAATTTATTTTGATTTTTCACTCTCCTCTGTATTATGCTTTTATGAAGATTAAACGTAAATTTAAGGATATGTGTATTATGATATATCATGCCATGCTTAAATTAATTACAAAAAAGTGACATTATTTATTTATTTGGTGTTTCTAAAAATAATATGGGTTTAATAGAACAAATACAATGTGAATTATTTCAAATAACCAAAGGAAACTCCTTACTAAAAATTTACGTAAATCGGATGGAAGTACAAAAATGCGGTGTAATTTCTGTTCTCTTTGATAAAAATGCACTAAATAATAAGGTATTAATTGTGGAATTACTAATGAATCATGGTATCTTAATTGGCAATATTTGGCAATATTTAAAAATAAACTATGCATATATTAGATTATAAAGTGTCAAATGCTATTCAAGAAAACTACTAAGAATAATTGTGTACTTAATTTAAAACTACTACAGAATGAATAAAAAAAATTCCTGTTCAACAGTAGCTAAAAATGTCTTATATTTTCATCATAATAAAGAAGAAATTGATTATTTATATGTGATATAGTGAACTCAAATGGCTTGGCTATGAACATTGGAAGTGCTAAGTCAGATTTAAGTTATGATTATATTTTCTTAGTTGCTCTATGGAAATTCATTTTATGTTTAGATTCAGTTTGGAATCCGTTCCCATATCATTTCATAAACCTGGAGTAAAACTTTGCAAGCGAACTTTTATATTAAGTCACAGAACAAATAACTTTTGTTTTTTATTTTTTTTGTTTGTCATTACCAATGTATATTATAGATAGATAGGCATACTTATTATTATGTTTTATTTATAATTTGGGTTATTATGATCTCCTAGATCGTCTCGGAATGCGTATTCATGAGAGCCGTGGATATGTTGGTAAAAATTGATTTTGTAAACATATGTCTTATTTTTTTTTTTACGAAGGTAAAGAAAAGAAATATATTTTTTTTATTATATCGTTAGAGTGGTTTACATTTATTTTATATATTTTATTATTTCAAAATGAGAGTTTTGGCTTTAAAATCAATGAACGTATAACTGAAATAGTTTGCTAAATATGATAAGGAAAGTTCATTCGTAATAATTATAACTATTAAATTTTAAAAGTAACTTAAAGTTTATTCTGAATTAAAAATAATACCTTAAAGTATTATTTAATTACCATATTATCTGCATAGTAGATAACTTAGAATTATTTTTTTTGTATATATATTCTTATCTGTGTGTGTGTCTATTTTGCACAATTATGACATTTGTTTAATAAAGTTCAGTTTGTGAATATTTTATGTATAAATTTCAGATGCTGTTGTATTCTATAGAATTGAACGGTTAGTATGTTATCTGTGTGTATTTATCTGCCAGCATGTAAATATAATGTTAGACATGTAGAAGAGCTTTGTGAATGGAAAATAATCTGATTGTGTTCTAATATTTTTGTAGGGATAAAAGATTTTGCTTATTTAGTATGTTTTAATAATTTCCATGAGTAGAGTCTAGTTTATATTATATGCATATTATGAAATGATATTTAGAAAGTTATGTGATTTTTTTAGAGTCTTGGTGATGAGGAAGAGGTTCCCCACCAACAGTGTATTTAAAATTAGATGAATTATTGTAGAAGTATTAAGTAAAGAATTTATTTACTTCTCAAGTGAATTTCCCTTGTAGTCTGTATAATCATGAAAATATAGCATCTGTTTTTTACGACCATAGTAAATCATGTATTTATGGTTTTGACTTTAATTTTAACAGTGTAAAAATATTGCAAATTGAAGTGTAAAAATATTGCAAATTGAAAAAAAATAACAATAAAAAAAAATAAAGGAAGCTATGCTAATATACAAATATAAACAAAACTTAATTAGCAGACAAGCAGCAAATGTTAAAATCATGAAATTGTGGGAAAGTTAGCATTTCAAAGCTTTAGTTCACAGAGATTACAGGGATAATTGAAAATGCTCCTAAGTGGATAAATTTTTTTAATTATTTAGTTACTGTATTTACAATATTCAGTTATATAAGTATGTATGTTACTTTAAAAATACAGACATCGAATCATAATATTATTACATTAAAACTAATGGAATTTAATACGAGAAATGAAATATATATTGGAGTAGAACACAATTTTAAGATTATAACATCAAATCTGAGTCATAAAGCAAAAAAATAATAAATAAAAAATGGCCTTACTGACACAATGGTGAAGAAATAACAGGAAAAAGTCAAATTTTTGAATGAAAAATGAAGTCTAAGAATCCCTTTTTGTGGGTGTGCTTAGAGAAAAGTAGATAGGCATACTGAAATCACCACCAGTTTTTTTATATGAAAAGATGGTCTTGGGAAGCTCACTATCAACAAAACCTAAAGAAAATCTATGGGTTCAATCTTGTCACAAACTCCAGATTAGGAGCACATAATATATATATTTTCATGAAGATGAGCCAAATTTTAGCAATGCAGTACTGATAAATGTCACTAACAACATAAAACAGGATTTACTGCTATAAAATAAATAACCCTTGTTTGAATACCATAATATAGATAAATAATACACTATCCTGCTATTATATATAGGAAAGATTTCATTTAATAATATATACATTAAGATATGACCCCCTTCTTTTCTGCTATTTAATATAATTCAATCCCACCTTCATGGATTTTGATAATAGACTAGAATATTTAACCATTTGATATTGTAAAAGTATGAATGATAAAACAAAAATAGCAGTTGTATAGAAAACAATGGATCACCTTTTTCAGAATTGAATAAATAACATTTTAAAAAATTTCAAAGCTTTAATTAGCTTGAGTAACGTATTTACACCAGGTAGAACTCCTTCATTCTATTCAAAGTTGAACTAATAATTTTTGTATTAAAAACACAAAATAAAATGTTGGTACATAAAAAAAATCTGGCATGCACACAAATTAACATAAAAATATATTTTAAGAGGAAATTGATAACTTCTATTTATGGAGATTTAACTAAGAGGAGGAGAGATTACAATAATTTCAGGGCTCATCAGATTGCTTTAGATTGGCATATTAATAATAACAAAAGGATATAAATAAAATCAAGTAATAAATAAATGACCACACCAAAATTACAAAAGCTAGAGCATATGAGATTTAGATTTATAGAAGTTATTTGAGAGCAAATTATATTTTTACATATTAGAAAGATATAAAACTAGACAATACACTAGGAGAAATCTTGATAGCAAGATTTGAGATTAGTTACACTATATTAACTTTCAGACATCATAAAGATAGTTACCTTGCACAATTTTAAGAGTTCATATTAAAAAGTCCGGCTTGTGTGTGGCAGTTCAAAGATTCATGCGAGTTCTTATGTGACAGGAGCTTCTGATCAGCATTCTAAAGTTCTCATGTCAGTCTTTTACATCATTCTTAAAGCAGGATGGTACTACAGTGGAAGAATGAGCCACAAGGGAAAGAAAGGTGATAAGCTTTTTACTCAATCATCATTTTTTTAAATTTCGAACCAGCATGGGTTTTGTTAACTGTACAGTTCTCTCAATAGTAGCTAATTGTTAGTGTATTCATATCAGCTCACTTTACATCTGGCTCAGAAAATTATGGAAAGCCTTTAATTTATTATTTCTAGCCTAAAATCTTATCTCTGATCTAATAAAATCTTACATTTCTGTGTCTATTGTTCTTGGAGATGCAACTGTTAGATAATGTTGCAAAAATATATTCAAATCTATTTTCAGATTGGAAATAGATTTGACAAGAATGTTAATACAAAAGTAAAATCTATTAATCGTATTCCCTACATTATTTTCAGTAAAAATTTAATTAAAATACCTTCCCAAGATTAAAACAATATTATATTTCCAACACTTTTTTTATTTTTGGACAATTAATGCATCTTCCATCTTGGATTTTACAAAATATACAGTTTGATTAAAAAATAATAATTTAAAAAGAAAAAGTTTATAAACAACGGTATAATAAAATATTTATAAAACTAATATTTAGTTAGTACTTTATCCTGTCTTATATATATATATATATATGAGCTGCCCCTAATATACTTTAATTATAATAAAAAAAAGAATTAATAATAATAAATTTATATTAATTGTAAAGTTAAACTTTATAAACTTTAGGTGTACATCTCAAATATATACATAAAATATATGTACACAACTAAAGGATCGAGATAAGATATGAAATTTGAACATGGGTTAGTATTTGTTATGCCGATGGAACAATGAAGCTCAATCATAACCTAAGATTGACTGCTTCAATATGTATTGCCAATGTAAAAGCAGTATATTTCAGAAAAACCCACCATTTTAACTGTGTCTTCTATTTTTATATTGAGATTACTTAGGACATTATTGAAATACCTTCTAATTTCTATTATTCAAAAAAACAATTAATTTTCAATTGTAAACAAAATCAAAAAATACCATAATAAATAAAAAGTTTTATATTTTTCAACACTTTCTGAAAGTCTGTATTAATAAAAATGTATAAACTATTGTTTAGAAACTATTCAGGAAAAAAATGTGTTTTTATTCTTGTAATATATTATTTCATTTAATTAACAATGCAAAATTATAGAAAGTTATTAGACTAATGGATGCACAAAAACATATCATTTTTATGCAAAACCTCAAATTAAAATGAAGGCAACAATGAAAATTGGTCCTGTTGGAATAATATGATTTTATAATGGTAAGGAAGTTTAAGAATAAATGTACAGTATAATTTTACTTATTCATTTTATATTAAATAAATCATATTTAGCAAAAACAAATCAAAATTCAATTTTATTGGAATATAGAATGACAAGGAAGTTAATTTGATAACACCATTTTCTTAATTAAATTCAGGAACGATTTTAAGGATACATTGGGTAAGTTTAAAAACAATGCAAACATGAACTTATTGCTAAATCTCATAAAAATAAAGTTTACAATAACAATGGCTGTAATTCACATCAACATCAATTCTAATGTATAAAAATCATTGACTTTTTAAAATACTTATCAATAAAGGATCCAATGATTAATTATTAATAATCATAACATTCTTGAAAAACATAAAATTTTTTTAAAATAAAATAAAATCTATCAGTAATTAAAATCTTGCCGCTCTGTCTGATACACCATCAATCTCCACAATGTTATTCTTCCATTTTTTATTTATAATGAATCCTACTCCACTTGTATTTCCAATATTTGTGCCTTTATAGTAGAGTATTTTAAAATCAATTGTTTCTTCACCTTTTCTTCTAACTTCACAAAGTCCAATAATGTCACATTTAATATAAGACAGTTCTTCTTCTAACTCTTACAATCTTCCTTCACTTGAAAGTGATCTTCAGTTGTTAGTACCTAAATAAAAAGTCATCATCAAATGGCAGCCTGAGTCTGCAATCAGGGGATTCTTAGCACCCTCCGCCTTCAGCCACCAACTGCTGCTTTGGTTGGTGACTTTACAGCCTCCTGGGAATAAGGGCCATGATTTATTTTTGTCTGTCATGATTGTATATATTGAAAAAATATTCTTAAACTCGGAGACAAAAAGCCAGCAAACTCACCACACTGGCTAATGCGTGTTGGTGAGCAGCCCATCTATGTTCATATACTATATGAATAATCACATAGTAATAACAGCTGCAATGACAAGAATGTATGGAGTGGGCATTAGGTATTTGACCTGCTCGGTTCCTTTAAGGCCTCCAAGAGGAATCAAAGGGTCTCCTTTCAGTTAATAGCAAACTCCTTTCTGCAGCCATATATATATATATATTCAGTAGAGGGAGTAGATATAATTAATTGTTTATGTGAATTGTGTAGTATAATATCTTGAGAAGATCTCAATGAGATGAAAGCCAGTTAAATAATTATTATAATATAGTTATTAATAGTTTTTTTTTTCAATCTTATCTTCAATAATTATTTATGTATTTGTCACAATGTTATGGATAAATAAATTATATTGTAAATGAAATGCAAAATTAAAATCCCCTGATAATGTTTGCAATTTGGTTACTAAAGTTTTATTTTCATCTTATTGACTATAAAAATATTGAAAAAGTATTTAAACATAATATACAGTATGACTTTAAAATTACTTTTATAATCGATAATATTTTATGAAAGAGATAGTTTATTTAGAATTTATAAATTATTAAATTTTAATAATTATTAGAATATATTAAATTGTTATTCACTCTATCTATATTCAAAACAATGCTTTTCTATAAATTAAACATGTTAAAAATGAAAACTTTAATAATTTAAAAATTCTATATAAACTATCTATTTCATAAAATAAAATCAATTATAAAAGTCACTTTTAATTGACAATGTATACCATGTGTAAATACTTTTTCAATATTTTTATAGTCAATAAGCTGCAAATAAAAATTTATTTATTAGCTTTTTTTCTATTTCTTTTCTCCAGAATTCTATATTACAGTCATGTTGTAAACTTTATATCAGGAATTATAGAGATAAACTATTTCTTATTTCTTAATCCACACAGTTTTATTTGGTACATTTTATAAAAAGTGAAACATTTTTTTATTTAAATTATTTATTTTATGAAAAATGGAAATGATAAAATTATTTTATAAGCATCACACATAGTGTATGTAAATGCATTCTGAATATTTTTATGTGATCAAAAATACAGAAATAATTATTATGCACCTATTTTATTTTCCACCAAAGTGTATTTTATAACGATATTGTAAATATTATCAGCTGATTTTAATCTTGCATTTTACTTAAGTTTCATTTATTTTGTAAAAAAGAAAATAAAACTGATGAAATGGTTTTTATTTTAATATATAAATAATGATAGATAATACCTACAAATAACCTGTTTAAAATTATTTATTTCTATAGTATTTCTTCACTGAATATGAATTTAGATTCAGACACTAATAAGTTTTTGTTACAAAAGCATATAAATAAAAATCATTCTGACTGAAAACAATCATACAACTATTATTTTGGTGTCACAAATCCTATTTTTGAATAAACAATATTTATGAATAATAACCTGAAATGAAGTGTTTTATAAGGAAATTTTTATTTTTAAATTGAAAAATTGTTTTTGTTATTATAAAGTTTTAAATCCTAATAATTCTTGGAATGTACTTGTCTTTTTTTTTTCAGTTTTACTCAAAATTAAAGGTTTTTCTATACAAATTTAAATACTCAAATGATTAAACTTAAAAAATATATCAGTGCTTTATAAACAATGTTTCAATAATTTAAAAACATTTTTTTTATTTTTATGTCATATAAAAGTAATAATAAACTGAAAAAATGCAATTAATTTTTTTCCCAAATATTATAGTGACAATATAAAATGAAATAAAAAAGATACAACTATTATATATATAAAGTTACTGTTAACACTAATTGAAATAATCGTACAAATATATAAACCATTATACAATTACAAATATCCAGTAACGCCCTCTATTTAATAATCTATATCTTAATAATAGCGGACTCCAAAATGATACCACTTTGAAGTTGTACGCTAAAGGATGTTAAATATTGAAATACAAACTAACTCAAACACAGAGCATGAAATTTTAAATAAGTAAACGATCTTAAATTTTGCTAATAAACTGACAAGTTTACAAACTGTTTTAAAGACAAACTAAACATTAGATTTTAATCTTTAAATAATTCTCCCAAACTATAAATGAAAATAAAGTTACTGTTAACACTAACTGAAATAATCATACAAATATATAAACCATTATTCAATTACAAATATCCAGTAACGCATTTTCATTTATAGTTTGGGAGAATTATTTAAAGATTAAAATATAATGTTTAGTTTGTCTTTAAAACAGTTTGTAAACTTGTCAATTTATTAGCAAAATTTAAGATCGTTTGCTTATTTAAAATTTCATGCTCTGTGTTTGAGTAAGTCTGTATTTTAATATTTAACATCCTTTAGCGTACAACTTCAAAGTGGTATTATTTTGGAGTTTGCTATTATTGAGATATAGACTATTAAACAGAGGGCGTTACTGGATATTTGTAATTGTATAATGGTTTACATATATCTTTATGATTTATTGTTTAAAAATTTAAGTCTATTAATTTGACTCTTAAATATAAATATTTTTTTCCAGCAAAATTTATTTCTTATAATGTCATGACTTACTATAATGGTCGAATATACAATGTCATTTATTTTTTCATAATGTTGTCACAGATACATAAATAAATAATTACTCAAAGAAAAGACTGAAATAAACAACTATTAAAACTATATAATATTTAATGAGTTGGCTTTTATTTCATTGAGATCTTCTCAAGATATTATATTATACAATTCACATAACTAATTAATTATATCTACTGCATCTATTGAACCATATATATAATAAATGGCACTTTTAAATCATAGACATATATTATAATCAAAAAAATAAATTTAACATATTTAATATATTTTATTTAATTGCATATTGTAAATTGTATGTACATATAAGATGTAAAATAAGTTATGTTTATTTATTTGATTATAATACTTAAGTATATAACTTAAAAAGTGCAATTTAATATAAATAATATCTAGTAGATGGAGTAGGTATGCTTATATGAATTGAGTGTTATAGTGGGAAGAAGTGGGATAGAAGAATAGATGCATTAATAAAGAATAGGGAGTTGGAAAGATGGAGAACTAGTATGGAGAGTAAAACGAGTTTAAATATATATAAAAGTAAATGGAACATTGGGTGTGAGTTAATTTATAATAGTAAGGAAAGTAGTTTATTGTTTAAGGCTCAAACGGGATCTTTAGCAACAACGGAATATACATGTAAATGAAAAAATATGGGTGATTTAGTCTGCAAGTTGTGTAAAGAAGGCATAGAAAATATTAGGCATCTTTACTTCAATGTAAATGTTTAGAAGCAGAAAGACCACAAATAATGAAGTTATGGAAGGTTAAATATGAACAAAGTGATTATACAGAAAGTGAGTTATTGGTTTTTATGCTAGGTTTGGGGGGAAATAAGGGGGATTTAGATATGAAGGTCATGGAGTTGACAAAGATTATGTTGTAGAAATGGGATGGAGCAGATTATGGGAAAACCTAGGGTGGACAATGGAAAAGGAAGGTAAAGTGGCTAACAGGTTTCTCTGGGCATAGCGGCTGAGAGATTCCTGACTCCATTTAAGGAGAAGTCACAGTACATCACATCACATGTATAGTATAATATCTTGACAAAGTCTCAATGCCAATGAAAGCTGGTTTGATAAATATTATAATATAGTCATTAATAGTTATTTATTTCCATCTTATTCTGATTGAATATTTATTTATATAATGATTTGAATTTTGTGCATTTTTTATACTTTCAGAACTCTCAGATAACCACTTCAGAATAAGAAAAAGCATGGAACGACAAAAAATATATTGTGTAATGAAATAAATTATATTCCGATGATAAAACAAACTGTCAATATAAACACCTACACACATTTCTAATAGAATGATTACTTGTTATATTAAATGTTATTTAAATTTAAAATGTTTACATATTCAATTAAGTTCAGTTATACTGATGTAAAAATGGACATACATCTCGGAAGACTCACTATAAACTCAAAATCACATTTATTATTGTGATGTCAGTTCACTTTTTGTGTGTTCAATAATTCAGAGCATTATACACTTTTTCCACTAATTAGATTATTAATATTGCAAATGAAAATTTATGCATAAACTGCTGCAATGTTGACTCCATTTCTTTTATGTTTTCATGATATTTTATAATGTCTTCATCAGTACCCAAATTAAAAAAAGTTATTTTTTATCATTCTTTAGTACATAATTTTCTCATTTCTAAAAATACACAGGAAATATTATGTTGTAAAAATGTTTTAATTTTTAATAGAATTGACATTATTTTAAAATCTTTTTCATCTTTTTTAGGAATTCTATGGTTATTAATTGATTGTTGGATCCTTTATTGATAAGTATTTCGAAAAGTCAATGATTTTTTATATATTGTTGTCAATTTTAATGTGAATTACAACCATTATAACTTTGAACTTTATCTTTATAAGAAATAGCAATAAGTCCATTTTTGCATTGTTTTTAAACTTACCCAATGTATCCCAAAGTCTATTCTGACTTCAATTAAAAATATAGTGTTATGCACTTAACATACTTGTCAGTGCATATTCCAATAAAATTCAATTTTTATTGGTTTCTGTTAAATATGATTTATCTCATATAAAATAAATGGGTAAAATTGTAATGTATATTTATTCTTAAACTTCCTTGCCAATAAAAAGCTTATTCTAGCAGAACCCATTTCCATTGTTGCCTTGTTTTAGTGGATCCATTAGCCCAAGAACATTCTATAATTTTGCCTTTGAAATTATATCAATTGATTTATAGTAAGGAAAAAAACATACAATTTTTTTCAACAATTTCTAAATATAGTTTATACATTTTTTATTACAACGGTCTTTCAGAAAGTGTTAAAACAACTATAAAACTTGTTATTTATTACAATGTTTCTTGATTCAGTTAACTATTCTAAACTATAAACTGTTTTTTGAATAATGGATTTTATAGGTTGCTTTAATGTTGTTCTGAATGACCTCAGTCCAAAAATAATTATTTGCTTTATTAACTCTAATAAGTTAGGTATTCTGATAATATCACATGCATGGTTGAAATCAGGAAAGACATTGTAATTTATTAGGAATGTTTACAAATGGAGTCAAAAAATGAAATTTTAACTACATATGAAACATAAAAGACTCTATGTCCTTTAAAAAATAACCAAACAAATGATCCAATAATCAATTAATAAGCATTGTTATCCTGAAAAACATTTAAAAAAATTAAAATATATGAATATATTTCTACAAATTATGGTCAAAATTTTCCAAGTATATTATTTCTTATGGCTCTGTAAAAATACCAAAAGTAGGCCTGAAAAATGATAAGAAATTAGTAATGCTACTGAACTGTGGTTTTGATGAATACATTTTTAAAATGGTCTCCATTTACAGTCACAAAAATCAACTTTGAAGAAAGGAGTTGCTAATGTCTTCATGTCTTATTTAAGATGGTTAAAAGAATAGTCATGGAGAATTATTTTATCTCATGTAGTAATAACACTATGAATTAAAATCTTTTTAGTAAATATATTTTCATGTAATTATTTCATCATAGTTGGTGGAAAATTAAGACAACGTTTTTTAAAAAAATACTGAAATGCTGGACAACATTTTGAAAATATATCTAAAGAAAATATTTTTATTTACATACAGACTTTTTATTAACTGAGACACAATAGGTTTTAAAAATATTGTAACCTTGATATAAATTATATGTAAACAGAATTTCTATGTGTAAATAAAGACCTTTTAAAAGTTTTAAAGAATATTTTTGATTGGAGAATATATATCCAGCATAATCTACACTTTCATGGTATCTTTGTTTCTAACCATGGCTTGAATACTTTCTGTGAAAGATCCATGGTAGATTTATAATCAGAGCAATACTTAGCTTTTTGCTGTACATTATTATTTATTATAAGTCACCAAATATAAGAATGAGCTAGAGCCTTTATTCTTACGATTTCTGGGTGCTTTTTATGCAGCAAATTGATCTTTTTATATATCATTTTATTGATATTAATATTCTATCAACATTTAAAATATACACATTACACATTGACATATAATGGCATGCATTCAAAATTGCAACATCTACAACATTGGGATGTTTTTACAACTATTCACTTCAAATTCACTTACTCAGCTTACCATAATCAGGATCATTAGAAGTACACTTTTATCTTTGGTCTGGATTGCAGACTCAAACCAACAGTAACAAAATATTAATACCTAAAGTTCAATTAATATGATTTATTAGGATTAAATATATTTATATAATATACAATAACAATAATTATACTGCCACATATATAATCTCAATTAATTCAGGGGTGGTCATTCCCAAAGAACTCAAATCACTTCCAGCTTTATATAATAGCCTGCCTCATGAGTTTGTGCAATGTCTCTTCTGGCTGTAACAGAATGCTTACCTTGATTCAGCTTTGCACTTAGCATCTTTCATTCTTATCATGGACTTGCCTCACTGTGTAGATTAATAGTGTAATGTCTACAATGGAAATGCTCATTGTTAGCAATGGTTTCAATACAAAACACTTCATTTCTTAGGTCAGACAGATGTTTTCTGCTCAACCTCCAAAAGGGCTGACTGTTTATTGCCAAAATCCCAATCTTTCTGGCAGCAATCATATTTAGAGTGCATCACTGCCTATTGGCCTGTACTAATCATTGGCTGAATTTTATCTATCTGTTTACACATTGGTTAGTGGCAATGAATGTTCCATCTGATCAGGTAAGAAAGGAATATGGACTAGTCAACTTCAGAAATCAAGATAAGATATGGTATCCACTATGTGATTTTTTCATTGTTTAAGCTCTCCATGCTATTGACTAACAACTAGCAAATTTATGTCCATGAATTTTTTTTAATACATTCTCTAACAGGAAAACATGATAATGCATCGACATGCCCTATCTCTTTTGGTTTATAGATCAATTCAAAATCATAAGCTGTTAATAAGTTTATACTTCATATAAGCTATTGTCTTGTGTCTTTGTATCTTTTCCCAAATTTCCAGTATTGGAGTAATCAGTATACCTTATAAATTTCTGATCATAAACATACTGGTGAAACCTCTTTACCATGATTATTATTGACAAAATATTTCTTATTCAGTTGACTATAGATTTTCTCAGCAAATGATAACATTCTAGAGGCATAGGCAATTGAATGATATCTTCATGATAAAAATGTACAATAACAGTTTCAAATCCATATTGTAAATTATCAATAGTAACTTCCAGATTGCCATGAAAATGTTCTAAACATTGATCTGACATTAGTAATTTTTTTGCTTTTTAAAAAACTGCTATAGGTTCATCATTTTACTTCCATCATTGGCCTTCCACAATAAATTATACAATATTCTAGAAATGTGATTTCCCTTTAAGAAGGCTTTCATAAAAGTTAAAAAATCTGAAAAAACTTGTCTTTTACATTATTGGGAATGAGAATTCTTTCATTATACTAACTTTCTGGGTTCAAAATTTTTTCATCTTTACTTATCCCATTCTAAAAAGTTCTTTGGGATGTTGTTCAAATATATTTAGCAGCATTCAATCTCACTCCTACATTATGTATCATGCTTCTTCAGCTCATCTTAATCAAAGTATTATCCAGGTATGGAACAACTTCTTTGATGTTCAACAGTAGCATACCAATTTTTTCTTGAAAGATATTCTTAGCCACCATGATTTCTTAAGGTAATATGTTGGACCTGAACAGTCAATATCTTAACTGTACTGTCTGTAATTGGGATTTGATGAATCAATTTTAAACAGGCTCTCTATAATGATGCTAGCATGCCACATACATTTGGAACAGGATATGTACTTTTATTAATCCATGACCTGGTAATCTTTGTATAAACTAATTGTTGCTTTCAGTTTTACTAAAACAACAATAGAGGTAGTTCACATGAAGACTTTAACTGATGTCAATGCTTCTTTCTGACCATCTCTTTTATTGTTTCTTTTATCTTTGGCTTAATTAAGCACACATGACACTTTACTTGGTTTAAACACCATTGGCTGTGTTTCTTTTGCAATTCAATATTACCTTGATGCACTTGTGCTACTTTCAGTGTAAATAATTTAGGAAATATATTTTTTAGTTCTGTTTTTAATTTTACTTTATTGATTATTTTTTAAAACATATTCCTAGTGGTTTGAACCAACATTGTCCAAGAAGATGAATCATATTTGTTTTTATCATAAACAACGGTAATGTTTCAATCTATTATTTACAATCACTGGAATACAAACTTTTCCATAGATGTGTATTCTACTATTATTCACATCAGTGGCTACTACAATTGTCTACTTTAATTTTAACTTTTGTCAGATCCAATTTTCTTTCATTCTTTTAATGACATAATAGATAATCAAACTCTGCTGTTGACTTTCATTGTATCTTTAAATCCACAAATAGCAATTGCTAATATAATATAAATATTATTTGAATTTAATAATAACATTAGCCCCACCTTAGTATATTCACCTTTCCCCCTCAATTTAAAATATGGGTGTGGCTTATTTTTTACATTATCTTGCTTTTGTTTACACATCTGAACTAATTGACCTCTAATACCACCTATCCTACATTTTTAATTTTTAAATCCACATAACTTTTTAATGTGACCAATCTTATCGCAACAATAATATGTGGGCCTATTTTTGCAGAGGCCTTGGAAAACATTTCCATCACAGCTTTATTGACAGTTATCAGATTCTTTTCCCCTTTATGGCCATTTAAACTCTGAAGCATTTTTCAACATGACATCATGTGAGATACATTTTTTGAAGATTGCCGTAAAAATTAAATCAGCTTTGCTAAGCAAGATTTTTTGAAGATTTTGATGCTGCATATCACAGAGCAATTGGTCTAGGAGTATATTAATGTGAATTTTCAATGTTATTCTAATGTTCTTAAAGCTAGATTATAATCCTGATCACTCTCTTAACATAATTGCTATCACATTTGAAATCATAAACCTGAAACTCTTTGTTACTACTGGTAAAAAATAAGTATTTACATTTTCCAGTAGTTCATTATAAGGTAAATATTCTGGAATACTAGGAACACATAATAAATAATTTTGCTAATAATATTACAGCCATTCCAGCCAATAACAACAACATGGAAACTTTTCCTCTATCGTAATCTGTATTTATCAGTCTCATATAATGATCTATATGTTCCATATAAATATTTTATAATGAAGGATTACTTATATTAAACTCTTTTAGACTTTGACTGCATAATATCATCTTATTTTTCTTTGACCAAATTAAATCATGCATTATCAAGCCAATCATTACATCTTCTGATGTCAACTGCACCAACAGCTGGATTCACATGGGCATCTTTACCCAGCTGCAACAGCATAATGTTAAAATATATTAAACAAACAACTTTTCCATTAGAGAAAATTTATTCTTAAATTGAATTGTTATTAATAATATATAAATATTTATGGAAATTATAATATTAATAAAAATAAGTATTTTCTTCTGTAATAATTTGGGAATAATTATAAGCAGAAGTCTACATTTCATCAATCACTGCTATTATTTACTGTTTGTTAATTATTTGCACTTAGTTTCCTTTGTCTCTAATCCACTAATACACCTTCATTTAGTCCATTTATGCTATGCTTTCTGTGTACAAATTTCTTCCTTTTAGAGAGAAGCCATTAATTTTCAACAGGGCATTTGTTCATTTCATGGCCACTGCTGTACAAATCCTTATAAAAGTTTAAGAATTCCTTTATATTCCATTTGCGTACCAATTATTCATACTTTTAGTCACTTACTCCTAGAGTGAATTATATCTAGGAGGAAACTGTCTAAACTGCTGGTTCTAATTACACAAATAAAAGTGGTATTTTATTTCCAAAATTTACAACAGCACCAATCAGTGCAAAGTTTTTATCTACAATTTTAGAATCTCATTGATCATTCACTGATAACCAAAGCTTCTGTTTTTTTTTTTGGAGTTATTTTCCGTGTTTTATATGTATAGAGTAAAAGATTATTTTGGTGAATGCTTCCTACATGTTGTGACTTATTTGTACTAAGTTTTTTCCTTAAAGCAATTTAAGGTAAATATGCAAAAAAGTTAGAGTGCTCAGTATTATTACTCCACCATTGTTACTTCTTATTTGCCATTGAGTGCAAGTCACTTTATGCATTTCATTTTAAAATTTTAATATTTAACCTTCACACTATTAATATGCATGAGCAATAGATAACAAAATTATAAACCAAGATAAAAGTACCATATTATTTAAATACCAATGTTACTATTGTGTTTGGTCTGAATTGTTGGTTTCAAACTCAAACCAACAGTAATATCAAAAAAATACAAACAGTAAACAATAATCAGTATTTTAGTAAATCATTCAAAAACAATAAAAAAATATTGTGAAAGATAATGTTACTATTTTTTTTATTACCAATCACCCAAAATGTTTTAGTGAAAATAAATTAGCTTAGCAATATACAATGAAAAGTGTCAAAATGCCTTATCTTGAAAAAGTTAAACCTATTCAAAATATTATATTAGCAGAAAATAGTGTGGCAGAAGGAATTAATAAAATTACAAGTAACATCAGTGAAAATCATTAATTCAATTTTCAAAAATAATGTTTTTCATGTGTTATTGACAAAATATAGCTATTATTGGATGGGCACAAGAGGATACTTGAACTAGAACTTATACTGTAATTGAACAATTGTTTGATATTCTTTTGATTAATGGTAATACTATCGATGTAGATATTGTAAAAAAAGCCTATGAGAGTTTTAATAAAGTACAATCTTCATTTATTAAAACTAGGATGTACTTGCAGGCAAGAGAAAATCAATGACAGAGAAGATAATTGTATTTGTAGCTAAATTATTTGCAAAGCAGAATAAAAGTCCCCTCAATAACAGATTTTACTCTTTTCTTATATTATAAATCAATAATTACTGTGTTCCAAAGTAGTGAAAATAGAACATGTACTAAAATATGTTATAAAAAAAGATAATTATTATCGATTTCAAAGTCTAAAGCAATAGCAGTTTTTTTATTACTTCTGAAATCAAGTGGGCATGGAGATTTACTTATATTATATAGAAGGATTTAAACTCTCCAATCCTAATGTTTTAATAGATTTTGGCAATGTCACATAGCAAAATGTTTTTAGGAAGAAAGGACATCATCAAAAGAAATTTATGCTAAAAACAAGTTGCAGCATTTAGCCTTCCTTACAGATATTATACAATATTTAAATGAAGTAAAGGTAAAACTTAAAGATCAAAAGTCTAGATAATACATGTACATGGAACTGCATTAATAGTTTGATTTAAAACTTGGAATTTGCAAAAGTCTATAAATATTGTGATTTAATATATTTTGATATATTAACCTTTATTAATTTTTATTAGTCACTTATTAGACTAAAAAATATCCATTTAATGAATAGAATTTCTGTAGTGTAATTTTCACTACACCACTTTCATGCAAGGTAGGGACTAGTTTTTCTGTTTTTTAACACCTTGTGGAAGAGCAAAGTCATGTGAAAAGAAATCTGATCATTGAGATGCATATTTCATGCTAAAGGAACACTCATCAGTGGTTCAGATCACAATCTCTTGCACATATTTTTATTATTGTTCAGTACACTACACTTTGATTAATAAATGTCAAACTTACTACCCTGACAACTTTAATATGAACTACTTGATGCAAGTACTGTAATAGCCTTTATTAGTCATTCAATTGACTAGAGATTATCCATTTAATGAATAATATTTTGTAATGTAATTTTCATTATATCCCTCTCATTCAAGTGGACCCCATTGTAATCCACGAAATACTTCTTAAAAAGCTGCTGTAAAATGTTTTGAAAATATAGAACCCATGCTGTCATATACTGTCCTCTATATTAATTATTCTAGTACAATTATATAATCTAAATGATGTACATTTTATAATTATTTTTCAGATAATGACAAAATTCTGAATCTATAGGTTGATGGTACAATATTTTAAACACTGACAAAATCTTTATGGAATCAAATACATTTTCATAAATTCACAATGTCAAAGAATAATAGCAACTCATATTTATTAATATTTTCTATAATTTCTCCAAATAATTGGATATGTTCCATGATACTAAAACCACTCTTAAATTCAGCCTAGTTTTTGGTTGATTAAAATGCAAAGTTTGTTGCAGATGAATGACAAAGACCGATTGTCTGTAATTTCTAATAACTTATTTATCATCTTTTTTAAAGTATTAATATTAATACACCTTTTTAAATCATCTGATATATCTTCATCTTTTAGACATTTGATATATAACTTTGCTAAAAAAATATTTCTTCATCTGCTTCTTTTAAGAAATTGATTATAATTGCACCATTACCTGGAGATTTATTCTTCTTCATAGATTTAATTGCACGTCTCACTTTTTCATTTAAAATACTGGGCAATTCAGAGGATATAGTAGTTGTAGACAATATACTTTCTTGTTCTTTATTATTATATAATTTTTAATAGATCTATTTTACATATTTTATGTCATTTCTTTTTTAGTAATGGTTTTATCTTTTTTTCTGATTTTAGAAATGATCTTCTTACCAATATTAATACATTTTTGAGACATTTATTTTCTTCTATAGATTTTCCTGCTAATTGACAATTAAAATTTCTGTTGTGATTATTATTTTTTTTGCAACATTCTATAAAATACTAAATATTCAATTCTTCTTAATGCATGTTTTATATTTTTTTATTTTCTTCATAAATTGGCATGTCTCAGTCGAAATTTTCCTGATCAAATGTTGCTTTTTAGTACCAACTATCTTGGCTGGAGTTTTTATATGGATACCAGTTGCCTTCCTAATGATTTTGTTTAAGTATAAATCATGTTTAAAATCTTTAATATTTTAAAATGGTTCACAAAGATCTAATTTTAAATTTCTCGGAATGTTTCTAAAAATTAGACATATCAATTATGATTACTGTTTTTCTTAATAACTTTTGTCTCTCTAGTTTTGCATTAACATGTATTTTACTTCTCACTATTACATGATCCCTTCCTGTGTTGAATTTATTAAGAACATTACAATCTTGAAGTATATATCTTTTTTAGTCAAAATATAATCCAATTTTGTGGAAATTAATTTTGATGCACCATGTTTTTTTCCATTAAGCACTTTTTTCAAAAAAAAAATTCATAGTTTAAACATTTTTCTCGTTTCTACAAATTTCACAACTCTATGTCCTCTCTCATTTCTAAAATGTTATCAAAATTTATTTGTAGCAATTTAATCATTCAATTGTTTGCCATAATTTGCATTACAATTTATTAAATGTTTGGTGTGATTAAAAGTCATATCTAAATCTTATTAAAAAATCTTCTACTTCTTCATCACAAGGAGTTATAAATGATCTGCATTTGGTATTTATGATTAAGTTGAATAACTAATCTTGCCTCTCTGTCTGCTATACCATTCATCTCCACAATGTTGTTCTTCCAATTTGTATTTAAAATGATTTCTACTCTATTTGCTACAGTACATGTCTACTTTCAAAAGTAATTCTATCTTTATCTTTTCTTTTAATATGTCAAAGTCCAATAATGTTCCATTTAATATTAGACAGTTAATCTTTTTTAACTTTAAAGTGATCTGCACTTGTAAGTTCCTAAATAAATGGTCATCTGCAAATGGTAACAGTCATCACAATCAAGCGATTTCTAGCACCCAATTCATATAACCACCATATACTGCTTATGCTGGGGTCTTTACTGCGCTCTGGGAATAGGAATAAATTGTGAAAAAAATGAAAATTAATTTATTTAGGTCTACTTTGTTCACATACACATATATAATAAATAATAACCTGAAATTATATAAATTATATTTTAAATTCAATGAAACAATAGATAATATAAATAATCAGAAATATATAGAGTAGAACAACAAATAAAATATTAGACTGAAATTAAAATGTAATATTAAGATAGAAAAAGAAGAATAGGACAAATACGATATAAAACATGTAAATAAAAATTTGAGCTTTGCTGCAGTCAGAAAAAGTAATGCTGATAGAATCACATGAAAAGATAATGAAAATGGCTTGAATTAAATAAAACAAATTAAAGAATTAATATAAACTTTCAGGATCGTAAATTGAATAATTGAAGCACAAACAGATATAATATATCCAATAAAACCATAATAAACAAAATCTCATGGAGAAAATAAAAAACAAATTAAATATAAAACAAATAAAACATAAAACAGTAATTGCTGACAAATTAAAAAATAATAAATAGTTGACCAAACTAATTAAGAGACTACAAAAATGCCAAAAGAAATTAATCAAATAATAAACAAGCATAATATTAAGTCAGGGTAAACCATGAAAACACTAATGATGGTACAACAGTAAACAAATAATGACAGATACTAAAACAGATAATGAAAATATGACATGAAATATATAAAAAAGTAATAACTTAAATCAAAAAGTTATAGGAGCAAGATAGAAGGAGTAATCAAATAAATAATATGACAAAAAGGTAAAGTAGAATGTATAGGTAAAAATACACAAGAAATCAGTATAATATAAGTGAAAAAAAATGTTCTAAGAAACAACACAGCTTTAAAAAATAAAAGAAAATGTACTAAAAATGATGTAAAACTAGAAATAGTGCTTCAAACTAATTGACAGGCTCTACAAAAAAAAACTTTTAGCGAAACAAACACAAAGATTAAAAAATGTGCTGTAAACAATCAACAATGTCTTTAGAACTAAATCAAGAATTAGACATGAAGATTAAAAGAGAAATAAAGGAAATAGTAAATCATATAGAAAGAAATAAAATTGAAAGAGCAAACAAATGGGTGAAGATAGTGGAGCTTTTTTAGTAATATTACAGAATTATAGATAAAATATAATGGGTAATATCAATGAAGTTGGAAAATACAAAATAATATGTCTTGGAGAGAAAAAACATTCAAAGATAAAATAAATACAATGAAAAAACAGGTGTGGAAGTAGTAGTAATTAATAAAATAGCAAATAAATGACTTAACTGAAAGATTCCAAAACAGCACATTGAATAAAAATGAAGTTTTGCCAAAAAAGTATGAACTGCATCTTGTGATGTGAAGCAATTTTTCAAAAATATTTAGAGGTGATTGGAATGAATTCCATTAAAATATTTGTATAACTTGGATAATGTTTTGAAATACACTTTCTGGGTGATATAGGAAATTTGGCTATTACATATATTCATCTATATGTGTTATCAAATACCATGCTTTAATTTTTTAAACAGAATATTTAATAATATTTCAACATATAAAAGAACTAAATAATTTGTGGATGGAGGAGCAATGGAATTAAATTCTGTAACAGGATTTTCTTAGTTTTTCTGGTGGCAGAACTTTTAATTAAAAGCTCGTCTGCAGATTGTTTGAGAGACAAAAACCCAGATAATCAGATATAATTTGCAAAAGACTCAAGTTTAAAAGTTCTGATTAGAAAACAATAAAGGAAATCATTAAACTGTTAAATATGTTAGACATGAATGTCCACAAACAGGAGATCCCATAAAAAATTGATAATATTAAAAGTTTCTAAATAAAATTGTATTTTGGCTAAAAGTAGTATTTTGTTCAAAAAGCAATTGTACTATAAATAACATGACTATAAAAATAATTACTAAAAAAACAAATCTTAAAAGAAAACATTTAAAATAGTGACACAATCGGAAGAATGTTGGTTATAAACTTTACCCTTACTAAACAACATGAAAAACAAAAACAAGTTATTCACGTAACTTGCTATCACTTGTTATTTATGATCAATAGATGGCGTTTATGTAAACAAATTTAGAAATAAACAGAATATAGAAATAAACAGAATATTAGGTGTGAGTTAATATATGATAATAGTAAGGAAAGTAGTTTATTGTTTAAGGCTCGAACGGGATCTTTGGCTACAAAAGAATATACATGTAAATGGAAAAATATGGGTGATTTATTTTGTAAATTATGTAAGGAAGGAATTGAAAATATTAGGCATTTGTTAATTGAATGTAAATGTTTGAAAACAGAAAGGGTACATATAATGAAGTTGTGGAAAAATAAATATGAAAAGAGTGATTATACAGAAAGTGAATTATTGGTTTTTATGCTAGGTTTGGGAAAAGATAAGGGGGATTTAGATATAAAGGTTATAGAGTTGACAAAAATTATGTTGTGGAAATGGGATAGAGCAGATTATGGGTAAATTTAGAGTGGGGAATGTAAAAGAAAGTGGCTAACAGGTTTATCTGGGCTTAATTGCTGAGATATTCTTGACTTCGTTTAAGGAGAAGCCATAATACATCACATCACAAAAATATACTCAAAGTATATTTGTACAAAAGATGGGATGATTGTGTTAAGAGGATTATTGAGTGTTATAGTAGTAAGGAATGGGATAAAAGAATAAATTTATTAATAAAGACTAGGGAGTTAGAGAGATGGAGAAATAGTATAAAGAGTAAAAAGAGTTTAAATATATATAGAAATAAACAGAATATTAGGTGTGAGTTAATATATGATAATAGTAAGGAAATTAGTTTATTGTTTAAGGCTCAAACGGGATCTTTAGCTACAAAAGAATATACATGTAAATGGAAAAATATGGGTGATTTATTTTGCAAATTATGTAAGGAAGGAATTGAAAATATTAGGCATTTGTTAATTGAATGTAAATGTTTGAAAACAGAAAGGGTACATATAAGGAAGTTGTAGAAAAATAAATATGAAAAGAGTGATTATACAGAAAGTGAATTATTGGTTTTTATGCTGGGTTTGGGAAAAGATAAGGGGGATTTAGATATAAAGGTTATAGAGTTGACAAAAATTATGTTGTGGAAATGGGATAGAGCAGATTATGGGTAAATTTAGAGTGGGGAATGTAAAATAGAGTGGCTAACAGGTTTATCTGGGCATAATTGCTGAGGTATTCTTGACTTTGTTTAAAGAGAAGCCATAATACATCACATCACATCACTTGTTTTGGTGGTTTTGGTAAAACGCCATCTATTAATTATAAACAACATGAGTAAATTTTAATTTACCAAAAAACAAACAGAATTTTTAAAAAAATTTTAAATGACAAAATATATAAAATGATGACCATTTTCTATGCTTACACAAGCTGTTAAATTAGTAGCAAACTTTTCCTAAAGTAGTGGTCCACAGGCTACTACAAAGTTTGTGCACGAAATCTCATCTAATGCCTTCTCAACCAATATCTCTAGCTTAGATTCTAGTTTGTGGTTTTGATCAGTGATAAGCCATCGATAAGAGGGCACAGCACTTAGAACTAATAATCTAATGCAACCCTTCAGTAGACATCTTTTATTTATTCAGTTAATTATAAAACTATGAGCCTAAAATAAAAACAGTGATTTTTTAATTCAAGATAATTTACTAGCATATTAATACAGATCTGAAATGAATTCAGTATTTATATATTTTGGTTTTAGTAACTACAGTACTTGCGATTCTATGATAGGATTGGTATTATATCACTAAAATATCACATGATTATCATTTTCTATACTCAGGCAGGCTGCCAAAAAAATAAATTCTCCACACACCAATGCCACCCAGTGGAATGCAGAGTAATAAATGGATGCTTGAACATTTTTTAATAAAGTCCTACTCATATAATATCAGATGATTAGATTTCAGCTTGTGACTTTCATTAGTTAAATGGCCTGAATCTAAGAGCATTGCATCTATATCTACATAAATAAAAGGTTGTTACTGAAGGCTTTAATTAGATCCAAAGATCTAGATGCAGTGCTCTCAGATCTAATGCTTTTAATTGATTAAATCCACACACTCTGGGTATATTATATAAATAGGCACTCGATAGGGAATTTATACACAAATCTTCTAGCACATGACTTGCATAGGGTGGCACAACTGAATGAGAATTTTGCTACTGTTTTAAGAAAAAAACATACTAAAAAATTATTGAGTTTTATGACTGGCTGGACATATGTGATACATGACAAAAGTTGTGCAACTAAGTCAGTTTAACATGCAATTAGAAAAATAAGTTATCACAATTTTTAATTTAAACATGTCTCAAAATAATATTTTTCAAAGAAATTATAAATGAAATGCTGATGGATTTTGAAAGTCATATTTTTGTTATCTGAAGAACTATATCGAGAAATTTTTGATCTTGGATTTCAAAAAAATGTTATCAGTGAAACTATACAAGTACCTTTCACCAATAATTATAAGATAAATGTTATATAAAAGCAGATTTAAACTGAGATAAATAAAGTGTATTTGAATATATTTTTGATTCTAATAGAATTTTATGTAGTTATTTTATGCTAAGATATTATGGATAACACTAAGTGCGTTTATGTACTATAACAAATATTAACTATCGTGCAAAAAAATTATTTTAAGAATATAAAGTACCAAATATTTGTACTTAAATTATAAAAAAAACTATGGTAATTTTAGTTAATTTCAATCATGACTTTAGAAAGTCCTTACAATGCTACATTACCAATTTTCCCAAGAATAACCATGCCAACTAGTACATTTAAATGACAAAAAATAAAGCATAGTAGCAGTCCTATGTATTTTATGTCTGCAATAAACAATTTACAAAAAACTTTCACAATTGTGTTATTTAAATGAGTACATAATGCAAAACTTTTAAAGATCTATGAGGATTTATTAAACATGAAAGAGAGAATCTTTTTAGAAGCATAGTAACATTAAAAATATAGACTTCTATTATTTTTGCAGCTTCAAAGAAAAAGAAAACTATGAAGATCATTATTTTTTTTAAAAATGTTATAAAGCTGATAATTTTTCATTATTGGATGTGCTTTCTAAAATATTTCTTCATCAAAGGTTGCAGGATTGCTTTTTAAACTAGTTGTCAATTATTTTCTTTATGAAGAATTCATCCATTTCTCAGATTATGATTGTTCCAGATGAACTTATCCTTGTTTTTCACTAAAAGTATATAAATTTTATTTATTTTAGATTTATATTTTCTGTCCTACAATTGTTCTTTTAATCAAACATGATATTGTGATTGACTGTTTCAAGTAAATGCATTATAATTTTTGTTTTATCAGTATTGCAATTTAGACACATTATAAAACTGTCAGGGAGAAACAAACTACTATATTTAGATCGACTAAATACACTAGTCAAAAAGTGTATTTCTGACTGTGCATTGTTTCTGAACATTAAACAATTTTTCCATAAAAATAGAGTAGAAGTATCATCTCATTGTATTTTAAAGTTTATATTGTTCAGAAGCCATCTAAAATAAAAATTTCTTTAACAAATATAACCATAAGATAAAACTATGTTATCAAATATTCATAAAAATTTTTGCCTGCTGTAGTTACTTATCCTAGTGTAAAAGAAATTTTACATAACACTTATTCTATAATATAATGTTTAGTAAATAAAAATCCCATGATCAGTGTAAAATTATAATAAAACGTCATTGTAATAATTATGAAAGCTTTTTCTTATAGTTCTGACTTGTGTTTGAGAATTGAGAGGTCCATGTGATGTCATTATTACATCTGATTGGCTGTCACATAAGCACGTTTAAAGCATATCTGTTGAAGCTTTTAGCTTTCATGTTATTACAATGTTATCTGTTTGTGCTTAATAAATTTTATATAAAAAAAAAGTCATGTAAAAATAAAGGTGGAAATGCTTAAAATTGTGTGGCCATTTTATTCCCATATTAGTGAAGATGAAAGTTTATAGAAAAAAATATGTTTTATAATCATTTAAACTTAACTATACTATTAAATATTAGTATATCCTCTGCAGTATTGAAACAAACGATGGTAAATATGCAGTTCGTGATGTAAAATTACAAACAATACCACACATACTAGTGGTTAATATTTCTGTAGTGTAATTTTTACAGCACTATATATTATGCAAGGTAGGGACTGCTTTCTATCTGTTTTTAACACTTTGTAGAGAGATATAATTTTAAACATATAAACAAAGACATGTAAAAGAAATACACAATCTTCAAAATAAACATTTTGTGATGAGTCAGTTGACTCAGATTGTAATTGCTTAATTTTTAGTATGTATAGATATACAATGAATACAGTTTAATTGTTAAAGGTCAAACTTATTACCTTCACAACTATGACATAAACCATTTGATGGAAATATGTTAACAAATTTTAGTACTCATTCAATGGACTAGAGTTTTTCTACTTAAAGGTTAATATTTCTGTAGAGTATATACAACTCTATTAAAATGTAACATACAATAACCATGTTTCACTCTTTTGACACTTTGAAGCAAAATATATTTATTAATATTATGGGATAGAAAATGGTGGAATAGACAGTTTAGTAGATAATAAGATCTGATGAAGACTGCTAAGAATAGTCAAAACTGTAATATTAATAAATATATTTTGCTTCAAAGTGTCAAAAGAGTGGAATGTGGTTATTATATGTCATATATTAAAAACACAAAAACAAAGAAGGAAAGAGGAAGAGAAGTTATTGAAGACTCTATTGAAATGGTAGGGACTGTCTTTTATCCATATTTAACACCTGGTAAAGGTCTGTGATCATAAAAATGTTTGTAAAAGATTGAAATCTAAGCCAACTGATGAGTGCTGGTTTAGTACAAAATGAGAAATTTTGGTAATAATACCTTTGTCACACCTTTAGTCATATGTTTATGATTATAACTGTAAATATGAAGTTAAAAATGGATAGAAAGCAGTTTCTATCTTACATGAAAGTGGTGTAGTGAAAACTATATTACAGAAATATTCATTATATGGATAATCTCAAATCTAATAAATAATTAATACAAATTATTAATATAACTTCATGAAGTGATTTGGGTTAATGTTATAATGTAAGTAGCATTTTCCATTTATCAATTAAACTGTAGTAGTTCACTATATATATATATATATATATATATATATATATATATATATATATATATATATATATATATATATATATATATATATATATATATATATATAGAACAATAATATAAGGATATGTTGTGTATAAGATTGTGATCTAGATCAAAAGATGAATGCCAGTTCAGCATGTGTTGTGCACTTTGGTGATAATACATCTTTTTACATGTTTTTGATCACATGTTTAGGATTGCATCTCCTTGCAATATATTAAAAGCAGATAGAAACCACCATAAATGAATGGGTTATAGTAAAAAAATTACACAATGATAAAAATTAATATTATTTATAAGTTATGTGTACATTGTCATAATAATATAAGTTGTTATGGGTATTTTGGGAAAGTAGGTTTAATATAAATACAGTGGAGTTGTAAACTACACTATATCTAATTACATGATTTCAATTATATGCTAACAAGAGTAAAATGTAGAGATATAAATAAATGAACAAAACCCATTAAAATATAAACATTGTAATGTTCAGTAGCAAGTTTTTATTTTCTAGGCTGAGCACGAATGCTGATGTTGAAAGTACACATATTTTATTGTTTCTTTATTATCTTTTCTGAATTAGATATGCAGTACTTTACTTAATAAAATACTTTCTAGAAAGCTTTGTTAGATTTCAGAATATTAATTAAACATTAATATAATTAGGGACATAAATTTCTTGGAAAAGTGATGTCTGCTATTATAAAAAAAACTTCCAGTGCATATTTTGCTATTTACTTTATTTTAAAAATATAAATACAATAGGAATTAGTTTTTTATTGTTTTTGCTTTAAATGTGCATAAGTTATAACACACTTTGGAAAATAAACTAAATATTTTTTCCATTTTGTTTATACTATAATATATATATATATATATATATATATATATATATATATATATATCGTTACAATATATATATATATTGTGCCAGCCCATATGTAACATCCATGCACAAAATGGCTGTTGCTAATGATACAGCCCAACTAATCTTTATCATAATAAAATTATATAATTTTAATGGATCAAATAGATCATAATTTAGATATGTATTGCAAATGTTTACATATGTTACATAAATAACTGAGTTTGGTCTATACTATATTCCTATTTATATCCACAATACAAGTGTATGTATTATATATATTAAAAAATTTCATTAACACAGCAAAACTATAAAAAGAAAAACTAAGCTTGTAATAACATTTGTTTACATCTTGGAACACTTTTTTGTATTTAAGCTATATAATCACTTGTAATGTTTTAATACGCATATACATAACAGTATTTTTTTCATTATTTCTAAAAAAATGTTTAAATAGAATTAAAATTTTGTATTTATTTTAATGAGATTTTTTTAATATTGATTTATAAAAGAAAAACTTTTTGTAAAAGAGGGAAAGCAAATGTTTTGTATCAAAAGAAATTTGTTCTTTTTGATCATTTGTAAAGATAAAATCAAAAAGTTGATTTTATCTAAAGAATGAAAGCATAATGACTGATTTAATTAGCCAAGATAGAAACTATTCTATTTTTAATATCAGAAAAAGGTATACTTTGAGACACAAAAAAGTAAAATAATGTGCGTACAGTTTATGAAAAGTATAATTGAATTTTTGGCTGATGCAATAGCTCATTGGGAGTATTAAAATTAGACTGATAAGAAGACCACATGTGCTACCTACTAGATGCATTGAGGCCAGTTGTTCCTAGCTTGTCCAAGTAATCAGATGGTAGATGTTTGCTGAAAATAAAAGTAGTTGTCACCAGTTTGTCCAAGTAATCAGATGGTATATGTTTGCTGAAAGTAAGAGTTGTCTCCAGCTTATCTAAGTAATTAGACAAGAACAAAAAAAATGAAATTTGAAAACTAACCATTCAGATATGGTGGTGCTGTTAAAAAAATCTTAGAAAAGCTACTGAAAGTAAAGAATAAGGAAATAGAGAATAACCATTTCTGTTTTGATTGCATCTATGCATCTCCATGAGAGTGAAGCCATTATTAGCCACATAGCAAAAGTTTTCAGAGCTCATAAATGGTCTAGGAATCATCTCTCCATTAAAAATCATATTAGAAAACTTTAAGTCATATTTGACCAAATTGCTAAGTGTAATCTCCAATGATAAGCAATCATAAGTAAAGCCGAGTTTTACGGTAAAGTCTGATGTAAAAAATATATATATATACATAAAAATTATAACCACAGACCCTAAAATCAATAATAGATAGAGATGGCCTTAATGTATATTCAAGTTTACCAGACAATTATGGAATAGACTTCTAGCAGCAGTACACTGCCCATTAATCCTTGAAGCCTGGAAATGCCTTAGAAAAAGCAACATACCCTGATGGAAGACAGACTCTAACATATATATTAGTAAAAGGAAGCCTGATCCTCATTAGTAAGTAGTTGTGTGGTCCACATTGAAGTTGAACTTAAAGGAATTTCAAAGTGCAGATGAGTGTATATATTTTTTTATAATATTAAATTTATGTTTTCTATAAATAATTAATTTGTCTTCACCTACTTGTATCTTATCAATATTAACTTTTTTATTTAAATTTTGTAAAATGTATAATATTTGTTGGTATTTACATGCATGTCTAACTTAGATTTGCCACATGCAGGATCTCTTTATTTCCTAATCTTTAAACTTCTGTGGTGAGACCGCATGCTGGGTGTCTTATGGCCTTACTCATTAAGCATCATTTTTGTGTCCAAAGTAGTAATGTAGATGCCTATCATATATAAATATAATCGAGCCCAAAAATATTGATGTACCCATAATATTAATATTTATAAATCATTGACATGCATGTAAACCATCAGATTATATTTCTTTTTGAATATATTTGTTGCATACACTTGATTTCTTAATTTATAACTTTAAAGTGGGAAAGGGAATATAGACCACACCCATTGTGCGATCTTTTTAAAATATTTTTTTGTATGTTATTTGTTTTCTGTAAATAAATATTCAATTTAATCAATCAACTTCACATTAATATTAAATTTTTTTATTATTTGAAATATCTACTATATTAAATTATTTTTTTTATGTAATTAGTGGAGGGAGATAAATATTAGATTTTACATTTAAATCATTTGCCATTTTACTTAGTTTGATGAATTATTATATTCATTAGCATATAACTATAATTATTGTAATCAAAATACTGATCCACTTATTAACTTGAGATAGAAAAAATCATATAATAAGCTAGACAGGGAAAACTTACCAGGAAGTTGGATTGTTTCACGATTTATATCGAACTTATTAATTTATTAATATATACGATAGTGATCATTTATATTTGCACATTCTCTCGAGAAAGAAAAGGGAGAATAAACAATAAATTTCTTGATCGAGGGTGGCACAAAAGGCTGGATTTGCATATTTCAGTGCTTTCAAAGGTGTGCAAAATTTAAAATTGGTCAACATTTAGTTAATCGGATGATTGTGGGATAGTTTAACAAGGAAGGATTTGATTGACCTAATTTTAGATTGAATCTTTTTCCTCTAATAATTTTTTTGAGTTATTTTCTTCATATTTAGCCAACAATATTTTGGGAAAATTATTATCAATTTTTCTCTTAACAACATACATCACTTCATGCTCGGTGCATATGTAGGTCAAAGGTAAAAAAGACCTGGGTATAAACATATGGACCAGTGCAGAAAATGGTGCCAAACATGTAAGGTATGAACTAGAATTGAAAATAGTATTAGTGAAAATCTATATATTATTTTCGTTGTTTCAAAACCCATTTAAGAAAACTAAGTTAAGAAAAAAAAGGGTGTTTGTAAAAGATATGTGGTTTTAGAAATTAGTTAAGAGAGTTTTTGAGTGAGAATTTATTAGCATGGACCAAAATAAATAATAGTGAAAATAGAAGAAAATAACTTTGTTATTACTAGGCATATAGTTAGAATGGGGCAAATCACATGAGAGCAAATATTTATGAAAATCAGGGGAATGTGCTGGAAGCAAAGGGCAATTAGTAGGGATAACAGAATGCATGGTGTACTGTGTATTTTTCATATGAATTAAACAGAGAATATTTTTGAATTGAGTTGAAATGTTAGTATTATGATATTAGAAATAATATATAATATTTTTGAGTTTGAATAAAAAAAAAGAATTTATGTGATTAAAATATTAACAATACAAGATCGATAATAAAACAGAATGGACATATATATTACCCAAAGGAAGAATACTAATAAATGTTGACAAGAGCAAGAAAAATAAAAATAAAACAAGCATTGAAAGATCTGGGAAACATAAAAACGTTAGTGGAAGAGCAGCCTGAAGAGCATGGAGTGGAAGCTCAAAAAATGAACCAGTAAAGGAAAGTGAATGCTAAAAGGTGATGATGGAAGAATTGTTAAACCATGTAAAAAAGAAATAGCTAAAATGCCAAAAGAGTTAAAAATGTGGAGAAGAGAGATGGCTGAACAGATGAATGACATATATAAAAAATAGAGGATGTACAAAGTGAATTATTGTCAGAAATTGAAGAAAGATTCCAAAAGTTAAAAATGAAAGATGATAAACCTAATCAAAATAAGGAGGGTGAGTTAGAAACATAACAGACAGACAGTTAGTCAAGTCAGGGAAAGAAAATACAATGTCTGAAACAGGAATTAATGACAGAAAGAAAATAATGAGTTAAGAATTTAAAGAATAAAAACAGGACAAGAACATAAGAAATAATGAAGCAAGATGTACAGATGAATCATTAATCAAAAGGACTAGAGGCAAAAATCAACCACTATTCCAACAACATATAAATCAATTTTTGAAGATCCATGTGTTTGAAGAAAATATGGGGAAAGCTTCAGTGGAACACATAAAAAGTGTAGATAGTTATTTTCAAGTAAATAAAGTAAGTGAAATTAGTAAATGGGCTGAGGATCAAATTATTAGGATAATCTGACATATTTTTTTCTACCAAATTAAACAAATGTTATTGACCACAAATTTAAGTATGATGGAACAGATAGCTGAGTTGTTAAAAGCTTTGGATATGAACCAACTAGACAAACCACTGGATAAACTAGTGAAAATCTTTGTGTTAGCTCGGTAATATGGAAGAGGGTGGTTACCATCAAAGTGAAGAAGATATGAAGGCAAGGTCTAGAAGTTGGAGTCCAGAAATGGAAATCAAACATACAGGAAGCCGCCTAAATGACCAAGGAAAGCCATATGGAAAATAACAGGAATGTAGGCCAGTTTTGCCAAAGCATGGTGGGAGTAAAAATACAAATTAAAAGTTAGCAGTTGTAGTGAATTAAGTATATCATTTAAGAGTTGGGGTGTAGATGTTGTGGTTTTTTTAACATTGCATGTATAGGTTTCATTATGTCAGTTTACTCATACTCCAGTGGGAGATGATGAGAGTTTAGAGGGTTGGCTGGAGATCTATATGTAGTCCAGAATTTCTGTGGCTTTATGACAGTGTATGAACTCTGTCACTAGTGTGGGGGGGTACCATTTTGCTGAGAAAAAAAGGTGTTTTTTTTCTCGGAGACCCTGAACCTTATAATTCAAAAAAACCCTATAAAACTTTAAAAAGGATCAAGCATGGGTGCATTCACTAAGGTTGTATATTAATATAGCTATACGAAAATAGAGCTTTTTTTTTTCTTATCTGTAATGCAAAAAGATTCTGTAAGCCTCCAAATGTATGACCATGGATGCATTTTGAAAATATTCTGGTATGTTACATACTTTGTCTGTCATAGGGTTCTGGATGTAGTAGAGATCTGCAGGCCGATGTTGGGGGTTTCTTATTGTCTCAAACTCAGATACAAGGAGGATGATGTAGTCTGGGCTTGACATGTCGATGTTTGTGAGGCTGTGGGTTTGCATATCTGTCAATTGTATAGAATAACCTTTGTGCTCAAACAGATATATAAAAACATTAAAAGTCAGAATATAAATAGGTAAATAAGATATTAAAATAATTAAATAAGACTATTGAAAAGAGTCTCATTAAGGACAGGAATATCATGCCAGACTGTATATAATGTCCATGCACAAACTAAGGATTCAGCAGAGCAAATCTTTATTGTATTAAAATTATATAATTTTAATGGATCAAATAGATTGTAACTTAGATATGTATTGTAAATGTTTATAACGGGATCTT